>CM051267.1:50860113-51103381 GCA_027921565.1 Artemia sinica
AACAGTCAAGATACACACCAAGAAATTTCACTATAGTAGCTTGCGGTATAATATCATTCCCATAAGTCAGGATGGTTGGTTCCCTTGCGTCTCTCATACGATAAGGGGTTCTAAAGTGTGCAATGGCACTTTTTTGGCTGTTAAGAGTCATACCATTTGACCAGCACCAATCTTTTACTTTATCAAGAAGACCTTGAGCTAGGGAAATGGCAGATGGCAGGTCCACTGCAGCAATGAAAAAGTTACTGTCATCAGCAAAAAGAATAGGGTACACAAGGGGATGAAGACCATCAACAAGATCATTAATATAAATTAAAAACAAAAGTGGTCCAAGCACAGAGCCCTGTGGGACACCTTTCACAATAGGCAAGGAAGAGGAAGAAGTACCATTAACCGAAACATACTGAGGTCTCCCTGAGAGGTAAGACCTAAACCATTCAAGTGGGACTCCATGCACTCCAAATGAAGATAATTTAGACAAAAGAACAGAGTGAACGACCATATCAAATGCCTTTGAAAAGTCAAGAAATAGACCCAAAACACACAAGCCCTTGTCAAGGTTAACACGCACAAACTCTGTTGCATCTGAAAGTGCATGCAAGGTAGAAAAACTGGGACGAAAGCCATACTGATGGTTAGTTATGAGAGAATTACCTGCAGTCGTATTAGTACTAAATACAAATGAAGAGAGTCTACAATACACTACTTTTTCAACAACCTTAGAAATTACAGGAAGGAGAGAATTAGGTCTATAGTTTGAAATTAGAGATGAATCACCTTTTTTAAACAAAGGTACAACATTAACAACCTTAAATAAATGAGGAAAAACACCAGAAGAAAGAGAGAAGTTAGTTATGTGTGAGATGGGGTTAGAAACAAACTGACCAATTTTTTTAAGAACATTACAGCTCAAACCAAAACCATCAACTGAACGGCTACTTGAAAGCTGAGAAATAATGTTAGAAATTTCGGTATCACTGCATGGAAAAAGGAAAAATGACTTTTCTGCTAAGGGAAAACTACTTACTCTGCTGTAGGGTGGATTAGGAACTGAAGGAAGTGAGGTGAAATACGAATTGAAGGCGCTTGCTGAAGAATTTTTGTCCACGAAAGATCCATCAGCTTTCCTGTAGCGACAAGGGGGGGACTGTTTGAGTTTCTTGCGGGAAAGAGCTTCATTAACTATAGTCCAAACCTTTCGCAAATTCCCCTTACACTCATCAATTCGACGCGAAAAATATAGCTTTTTGGCTGCACGTACTGAAGAAGTAAGCACATTTTTATAAAGTTTATACTTCAAAAGATCATCCTGTGTCTTACTTTTACATGCAGCCTTGAACAGAGACGCCTTCATATGTGTAGCATTGATCAGACCTCTAGACATCCATGGACATTTAGGTATGGAATTCCTTGGCCTCTTTCTAAGAGGAAAATGCTTATCCAACAGAGCTCCCATACGACACAAAAATAAATTCATTGCACAATCAACATCATTAGCTTCAAGAACACTAGACCAATCATTACTCTGAAGACTATGTATTAAATTAGAAATTTCTTTATTTGTGGAAGTTCTAAAAGAAGACTCACCCTGCTCATCCACAGCAATCTCAGTTTGAGGCACAAAAAGTGAAACATAAATAGGGAAGTGATCAGAAAGATCAGTGAAAACAAGACCAGAAGTAAACTTCAAATTAGAAGAATGAGAAATGAAAATATTGTCTATTAAAGTGGCAGCATTTCTAGTAGGGTCAACACGAGAAGGAAAAAAAATTGAAGGAAGTAGACCAGCAGAAGAAAGCACATCAAAGAGATGGTCACAATCATCACTTGATCCAATATTTAACATATTACAATTAAAATCTCCCAAAACACAAATACGTTTTTTAGAGAAAGACCCCACACAAAAAAGTTGATCAAGCAAATCACAGAACAAATGTGTTGGAAAAGGAGGGGGCTTATAAAACAAACAAACAGTGTCACAAGCAAACTGGCTTTTCAGATCAATAACAAGAGAATAAACTGTCCTACTATTTGACACTACTGATGTAAACAAGGATTCAAGGTCAGACCTTCTTCTAAACTCAATATCAGACTTTATAAATAAAGAAATACCTCCTGAGCACTTTGTTACCATTCTGGGGATATGGACAGCAACATAACCATGCATATCATAGGCTGTAAAATTTTCACCATCAGATAACCATGTTTCTGTTAAACCTATTACATCAAAAGGGCAAGAATTATCAGACCACAAATACGATTTCAGACTATCCCACTTATCTCTTATCCCACGCACATTCAAACAAAATACATTAAAGCTACTATTTAAAGACAGTGATGGTATAATTTTATCACAATAATCAATGGTAGTGTGATAATTACAGCTAGAATTAACCATAGATTCAAGGAGAGGGTCAAGCGTGTGAGTCTCTTGTTTACCAGCCCTAATTGGTTGATCAAATATAACCAAATTAAGAATAGAAGAATTCAAAAGAAAAGAGAAATCACCCATAATTATCACACATATTAAATATACACATAGAAATATAAGTGGGATGGCACAAATTATCCAAAGTATTGGACCAAAGTATAATGTGACACCAGTTACTATTACATGAGCTGCAAGTGTGCTGGACTGACAAAAAAGTAATAGAAGTTAGGCTACATGAAGATGAGAGGATCACAAAAAGCATAAAGAGATATCAGTAGAATGAAAGTAGAATCAAAGTATTGGCCCAATTTATAATGTGGGACCAGAAAATTATGTAAGCTGTAACTGACATGAAAAAAAAAAAATATAATAGTAGTCAGCCTACCTGAAGGTGATAGGATTACAGACAAATATAAATGAATATCAATGGAATGACACATATTATTCCAAATATTAGCCCAAAGTATACTATGGGTAGCAAGAAATTATGAGAGCTGCATATATACTGACATGACAAAAATATGATAGAATTCAGGGTACACAAGGGTGATAGCATCAAAAAATAAGATAAAGAAATATCAATGAGATGGCATATATTATTCAAAATATTGACCAAAAATATAATATGGGACCAGTCAAAATTATACAAGTTGCATGTGTGCTGACATGAGAAAAATATGATAGAATTCAGGTTACAGGAAGGTGATAGGATCACCAACCCAGATAAGGAAATAATAGTGGCATGGCACATATTCATCAAAATATTGGCCCCAAGTATAATGTGGAACCAGTCAAGATTATATGAGCTGCAATTATGCTGAAATGACAAAAATATGAAAGAAATCAGCCTGCATAAAGGTGATAGGATCACAAACAAACATAAAAAAAAATAAATAAATAACAGTGGGATAACATATATGATTCATAATATTTGCCCAAAATGCAATATAGGACCAGTGAAAATTATATGAGCTGCAAGTGTGCTGACATGACAAAAGTATTATAGAAGCCAAGCTACATGATGGTGAAAGGATCATAAACAAACATAAAGAAAAATCAGTGGGAAGGCACATATTATTATAAGTATTAGCACAAACTATAATGTGTGACCAGTTGATATTATGGGGGTTACAAGTATAATGACACGACAAGAATATAATTTAAATCAGACAACATGAAGGTGACAGAGTCACAAACAAACATAAAGAAATATTAGTGGGAAGGGACATATCATCCAAACTATTGGCACAAAGTGTAATATGGTACCAGTCTAAATTATGTGAGGACAGTAAAGAATAATAGAGGAATATTTTAAGAACAGCAAGTAAATCCCTACAGAAACAATGCAATATATTATAAGAAAATAAATCTAAATCCATCACTTTAATTTTTCTACATTTGCAGCACATAAATCAATTTCACTCTGATTATTAAACTTAACCACTCTTCCAGATTGGGTTTTATACAGGATGTCACCTTTACTGGACCAAACATTACGTAAGCCAAGCTTTGACTTGGCATATGAAAGAAGTTGTAAGCGTGGTTTTGTAAGTGTCTCAGAAAATAGAATCCCTGATCCTTTCAAATCCTTCTTTGTCTGAGAAGCAGTTGACGAACTCGTAAGTTGCAAAATTCAACAACTATGGGTCTGGGTTTTGCAGATGGTTTACCAATTCTTTTGGCTGATACAACATCAGACTGAATAATTGGTATGCCAGGAAATTTCCCAGCACATAGTGACAGGAATTGACTTTCAGTGTTTTCAATGGAGGTCTCCTCTTTCACCCCAAAGACAATAATTTGGTTGCTCAAAGCCTGCTGTTCAAAACGGTCATTTAATCTTGCCAGGTTGGACTGGATAGGCTGGAAATAGTTTTTAAGGTCTATCATGGATGATTCTAAAGTAGCCAATGTAGATTCAACAGAAAATATGCGTCTGTTATAGCTTTCAAGAGTTTTATCCACTAGATTACTAAGATCTAGGTTGAGGCCAGCATACACCTCCTGCTTGATTGCATCCAGCTTATCTGAAGAGATAGTGACATTATGTTGCATGAATGTCTGTTCTTCTTTCATTTTAACCACTGCCTCATCTACCTGGGAAGAGATCTTAGCCAATACAAGGTCATCAAGTAACCCTTTCACTGAAGATTTAAAGTTGTCAAGTTGTAGTGAATCTGCTAGTTTTTTATGTTTGATTTTTATGCTATTTATGTGGTTAGTGAGCATGAGTAGTTGCTCTGAAACAGATTCTGATCCAGAGAATTGGATTGAGCTGTCAGACCTTAGTTCACGAGGTGGCTTGAGTTGACTTTTCATTTCTTATCTGAAGTAAACAACAAAACAGGAACAGAATAAGCAGTGGTATAAGACAGTTTGGGTATAAGGCAGGATATAGTCCACAATGAAGTAACAAATTTCAAATACCACAGCAGGGGATTGTGAAATTTGAAGAATAGAAAGCAACCAACAAAAAACATCAAGCATCAACAGTAGCAGTGGCATAAACCCAAGGATTGGTTACTGTAGTCAAATTACAAGTTAACATTGGTATAGGTCTCACCTGATGAGTCCCCTCTTATACCCCAGGGTTGGGGGCTGCTATGTGTGTCTGCCTTTACCCACTGGTAGGCAGGCAGAACCACTACTTCAGGAGGCTTAAAGTGTTGCTGGTTATGCCAGAAAACCTCAAATTCTGATCTGATCTGATACCCACGTCTTTTCAATTTTCAAATTTTTTGCCAAAAAAAAAGGTAAAAAAAGGTATCAAAATTTTGAGATAGCCATTTTGTTCAACGTAGTTGAAAATTTAGGAGATTAGGTCTTTGAGGATAACAACCCCCCTCCCCACAGCCCTCAGGGCAAGGGTTGTAAGTTATGTCCTTGGGGCATATAAGGTTATTATAGAAAGTGTTGTCGTAGAAACTTCAGAAAGGGCTCATTCGATTGGAAATTTAAATGGCTTGTTCCCTTTTTAATAGTCGAAAGTGATTTGAAGGCAACTAACACCCCTTCCACGCCCACCAAGCCCCAAACACATTCAATCAAAATTTTGAGATAGCCATTATATTCAACATAGTTGAAAATTCAGGAAATTAGGTCTTTGAGGATAACAACCGCCCTCCCCACAACCCTCAGGGCAAGGGTTGTAAGTTATGTCCTGGGGGCATATAATGTTCTTATAGAAAGCGTTGTTGTAGAAACTTCAGAAAGGGCTCATTCGATTGAAAATTTAAATGGCTAGTTCCCTTTTTAATAGTCGAAAGTGATTGGAAGGCAAATAACACCGCTTCCAAGCCCACCATTTCCCCAAACACATTTAATAAAAGTTTTTATATAGCCATTTTGTTCAACGTAGTTGAAAGTTCTGGAAATATATGTTTGAGCAGGACATTCCCCCACAGTCTTCAGGGTGGGGGTTATAAGTTATGCCCCGGGGGCATATAATGTTCTTACGGAAGGAAGGCTCGTACAAACTTCAGAGGGCTCATTTGATTGGAAATTGATAGTTTTGGTTCACTTTTTAAGCGTCAAAAGATATTGAAGGGCAACCAGCTCCCCCCTCCAAACCCTTTTTTCCCAAATGCATCCAATAAGAATTTTAAGATGGCTATTTTATAAAAAATCATATAACAAAGATCATATAACAAAAATTCCGGTGTTGACACAAACCCCCAGGGCTCGGGGGTAGGTGTTGTAAGTTATGCCCCAGGGGCATATATGGGTCTTATGTAAGGGATGCTCGTATTCACTTCAAAGAGGGCTCATTTGATTGGAAATTGAACTTCTAGTTCACTTTTTACGAGTCAAAAGAGATTGGAGGGCACCTAGCCCCCCCCCCCTCCACACCTTTTTTTCCTCAAACCCATCCGATAAGAACTTTGAGATAGCTTTTTTTTAAAAATAGTTCAAAGACCATATAACTAAAACTCCGGGGTCGACACAGCCCCCCCCCAGGGCCTGAGGGCAGGTGTTGTAAGTTATGCCCTGGAGGAATATATGGTTCTTATTGAAGGGATACTCGTAAAAACTTCAAAGAGGGCTCATTTGATCGGAAATTGAAAGTTCTAGTTCACTTTTTTGGAGTCAAAAGAGATTGGAGGGCAACCACACCCTTTTTCACACCCACACAAGAAGAACAAGATAAAAAAAAAAAAAAACAAGATAAAACTAAAAACCAATAAAACCACCACCAAAAAAAAAACAAAAATGTACAATCGGCGCAAACTAATCCACGTAGGGAAAAGATGCTAATATAGAGTTACTTCAGTGAGGACACCAGAGTAACTGAGGAAAAATAAAAAAACTGTAAATTACTTTAATTATTCAGTTGCGAAATAATCCTTTTGTTAGCTATTACTGAAGCAAATCGTTTTGGTCTAGCAGGTAAAATAGTCCCCTGGTGATTACTCTGGTGATTACCCAGAGTAGCTATTACTGAAGCAAATCGTTTTGGTCTAGCAGGTAAAATGGTCCCCTGGTGATCACCAGTTACTCTGGTGTCCTCACTGAAGTAACTCTATATTAGCATCTTTTCCCTACGTGGATTAGTTTGCGCCGATTGTACATTTTTTTTTTTTGGTGGTGGTTTTATTGGTTTTTAGTTTTATCTTGTTTTTTTTTTTTATCTTGTTCTTCTTGTGTGTCTTTCGTGCTGAAGGCGCCTTGTTTGTATACAGGCGAAATATCCGCGTTGTTTTGTTTCTGTTGTTTTCTTTTCTCTCCACTGGCCACAGTCTCGTTTGTTTTGTTTTTTTTAGAGATTTTTCTCTTGTTGGTTTTTCGTCATGGCTGGCCAGTTCGGCTTAAGATCTTTCATTCGTCAATTGTACGGGCAACAATTAGCCGCTTCTGTCAATTATTATTTGTCTTTAGTTAAAACACATGCAAATCTATTAAATCAACAAATTTTCTTAAAAAATTGCAAGAAGGAATCAGTGATTCCGAAATCTTTTAAAATATGTACCCATTTTAGAACTGAAAATGAAACAAAATTAAAAAATAAATTAAGCCTAATAGCTTTAAATCACGTAATTTATGAACAAAAACAGAGACGTTTTCAACTGTCTAAGGACTTAAATTCTGTTGAAAACTTTTTAAGAAATAACCTTCCATCTGACATTTTTATACGAATTAAGGAAATGGCCATTAGATCTTTTCGCCATGATTTTCATTTGTCCAAGGTTCGTTTGGTTGACAAGTTTAATAAACTTTTGTTTGAGGAATTTCCAAGATTCAGATGTTTTTTATCCTCCTCATTGTCTGGGTCCAGCAATTAAGAATTTGTCTTCGAAGCCTCTTAATATTCAACAGGAAGCCGTTTTGTCGAAGGGTTCTAAGTTCTGTTTTCCAACACCAGTCTCCTATTCAAAAATAATTTCAAAGGTGGAGTCAGGAATTATGGCTTCTATAGATAAGGTGGATACTCCTCAAGAACTCAGAGCTGAGATCGTAAGAAAACTAAATACTTTTAATATGAACTTAATTGGTAAAGACATTTCACAAAAAAATGACATTAAAATCCTTTCTGATTTGAAAAAGGATAAATTCCTTACTATCACCAGAGCCGATAAGGGAAACACGATCGTAATTATGAACACTGAAGATTATAATAATCAAATGAAATCCATTATTTCGGACACTATTACATACAAAAAACTTGATTTTGATCCTACAGATAAATATGTAAAATCAACAAGAAAGGAATTAGAGTCAATGAAAAATAATTTTCACATCACCCCACAGTTTTATAACAAATATTATCCTAGGGGTTGTTCGGCACCCAAGATCTATGGTCTACCTAAGATTCATAAGACTGGATCCCCCCTCGCCCCATTGTGTCAACTTTTCTGTCACCTGTTTCAAAATTAGGAAAATGGTTGTCGGTAGCTTTGCGTCCACTTTTGGGAACACAAAAATCATATTTAAAAAATTTGACTGATCTTACTAATAAATTGCGAAATTTCACGTTGGAGGAGAGTTCAATTCTTTGCAGTTTTGATGTTGTGTCCATGTATTCAAATTGTGATTTAAAAAGGTGCGAGGATATTTTAAAAAGTAAATTAGAAAAACACTTTGATTTAATACAGGATGTGACGTTAGCCAGTTTGGATATTGATGTCATTATGAGACTAATTATTCTGGTAAATGAATTTTCTTTTGATTTTGGTTTTCGAGGGGAGTTTTATAGACAAATTTTTCGGTTACCTATGGGGGCTTCTCTTTCTCCTTTATTGGCAAATCTATTCATAGATGCCATTGAAACCTCCGCTATAAACAGTTTTAGAATCTCCCCTTGCTTCTGGGGTAGGTTCATGGATGATGTGGTGTGCGTTTGGAAACATGGATTGGACTCCTTAGACCTATTTTGTAAGCATTTAAATAGTTTTGATAATAATATTAAATTTACAGTTGAATTTGAGGATAATAATAAATTACCTTTTCTGGATATTTTATTAATTAAAAGGGATCTCCATTTACTTTTCTCGATTTACAGAAAACCAACGCACAATGATAGGTATTTAAATTTTCATTCTTGCCACCCTATGTCGGTGAAAAGGGGGGTGGTAATTTCACTAGTGGATAGAGCCTTTAGAATTTGTTCCCAGAAATTTCTGGATTCGGAATTGTTATACTTGAGGGATATTTTGTTTTGTAATAGTTATCCAATTAAGTTCATTGATAAAATAATTGAAAATAGACGGGTTAAACATAATAGTAGGGTTATTGAGGTTTCTCAATCTTTAGATTTAGTTGTATCAAAAAGCTTCATTTCATTACCATATGTACCTGGTTTGGGTGAGAAACTTTCACGGGTTTTACGTAAATTTGGTATTGATACATGTTTCCAATCGCTGAGGCCAATGGGTAGTTTTTTTAGTTCTGGTAAGGATTTAACTCGGGGAAATTTAGTAAGGGGGGTGTATAAAATTCCGTGTTCTTGTGGGAAGTTCTATATTGGTAGGGACTCACCAACAATTTGTTGAAAGGTTTATTGAACACCGAAACTCAATAGAAAAAACCCTACAATTAAGCAAGCCTCCAGAAACTTTCGTTTCAGCTTTAGCAGAGCATATTTGGCTTCAACCAGATCATTTTGTAAAATTTGATGAAGCCTTGGCTATTTCTAATGATAAGGGTACACCCAATGGGCCAGGGAAGCCATAGAAATTAAAAAACATATGTTTGCTAACCTTTCCATAAATAGGGACACGGGTGATTTAAATATTGACCCAATTTATGATAAACTTCTAAAGAGTGAATCAACAGTCAATAAGGGAGTAAAGATTTTAAATAATCACCAGGGGACTATTTTACCTGCTAGACCAAAACGATTTGCTTCAGTAATAGCTAACAAAAGGATTATTTCGCAACTGAATAATTAAAGTAATTTACAGTTTTTTATTTTTCCTCAGTTACTCTGGTGTCCTCACTCAAGTAACTCTATATTAGCATCTTTTCCCTACGTGGATTAGTTTGCGCCGATTGTACATTTTTGTTTTGTTTTTTTTGGTGGTGGTTTTATTGGTTTTTAGTTTTATCTTGTTTTTTTTTTTATCTTGTTCTTCTTGTGTGTCTTTCGTGCTGAAGACGCCTTGTTTGTATACAGGCGAAATATCCGTGTTGTTTTGTTTCTGTTGTTTTCTTTCTCTCCACTGGCCACAGTCTCGTTTGTTTTGGTTTTTTTAGAGATTTTTCTCTTTGTTGGTTTTTTGTCATGGCTGGCCAGTTCGGCTTAAGATCTTTCATTACTTAATAGAGGGCTCATTTGATTGGAAATTGAAAGCTGTAATCCACTTTTTAAGAGTCAAAAGTGATTGGCGGCAGCTAGCCTCCCCCAAACTCCATTTATTTTTTTTCCCACAGGCACTTCATACAGAAAGGGTCGTCGTATAAACTGCAAAGGGTGCTCATTCGATTGGAAATCCAGAGTTCTACTGCCCTTTTTAAGAGTCAAAAGTGATCGGAGGACAACTAGCCCCCCAAGCCCTTTTTCCCCAAGTACATCTGATAAAAATTTGATTTAGCCATTTTGTTAAAAATAGTTCAAAGATCATATAACAAAAACTTGACTTAGTCATTTTGTTAAAAATAGTTCAAAGATCATATAACAAAAACTCCTTTACGTATGACCATTTTGTTAAAAATAGTTCAAAGGTCAGATAACAAAACTTCTTTGTCGACAAAACCCCCCCAGGGCCCGGGGCAGGCGTTGTAAGTATTGCTCTTGGGGCATATATGGTTCTTATGGAAGGTATGCTCGTATAATTTTCGGAAAGGGCTCATACGATTGGAAATTGAAAGTTCTCGTTCACTTTTTAAGAGTCAAAAGAGATCGGAGGGAAACTAGCCCCCCTCTCCACGCCCTATTTTCCTCAAACCCATCCGATAACAACTTCAAGAGAGCCATTTTTTCAAAATAGTTCAAAGGTCAGATAACAAAAACTCCGGTGTCGACACATCCCCTCAGGGCCCAAGGGAAGGCATTGTAAGCTATGTCCTGGGGCCGTATTTGGTTCTTATGAAAGGGATGCTCGTATAAACTTAAGAGAGGGTTCATTTGAATTTAAAAGTTGTAGTTCATTTTCTCAGAGTGAAAAAATATCGGAGGGCAGCTTGCCCCTCCCACCCTCCACACCTTTGGGTTTATCGGATGGATAAATCCATCCTATAAAAAATATATAAATATAAATGTTTTTACTTTTGTAAAATCAAATAATATTAACATTTTGATTACTAAATATCATTATATGTATATTAAACTGACAATGCACATTCATTTGTATTTTTGCAGTAAAGTGCAAATTAAATTCTGGCCTTGGGAAGGCATAGGGGTTTTGAGCCCAACTAATGTTAATTTCTGCTCGTTTTGACTTTGACTCACTTATTTATTGTAATTTCTGTTCGTTTCGGGTTTCATTTATTTATCGATGTCGATTTGTGGTAGTTTCACGCTTGGTAGATTATTTTATTTTTGTTCATTTTTTGGTTTAATGGAGTTCTTTACTTTTCTTTGAAAAACTTGATTTGTGGAAACAGTTTTTTATTAATATCTGTTCGTTTTATATTGACATAGTCTTTTCAGGGAAAAAGAAAATAATACTTTAAATATTTTCATTTTTGTAAGACTTTATAGTTTGGCCTGGTATTTGTATGCTGGAGAAAAATTTTCAGCAATTTTCAACAAAATACACCCTTTTAAAAATCTCGCCACAAATAGTAGTGTTTAATTTAATTTCATACCTCCTCTAGTTTACCTGAAATGGAAAACTTGATACCATTCGCAAAAAAATTGTTTACTTTCTTTGATAGCTTGAATACACTTTAGCTATTTTGATTTGTTAAATTTTAAGAGCAGAAGTAGCCCCAAAAGTTTGAACATAATGCCCTCAGTCGTTCTTGGGATACTGTTGAGATGCCTTACTGGGAATTCGCATTATCACAGTGCATTTTGATTTAATCTTAAGACAACATTTAGTTTTTTAAAAAATGAGCAAATGGGAGGTTGGGCGTGGGAGGGGGATTAGTTGCCCTATAATCACTTTCGACTATTAAAAAGGGCATCAGCCCTTTTTATTTTCAATTGAATGAGCCCTTTTCGAAGATCCTACGACAACTCCTTCGATACGAAGTGCCGTGGTCTAAAAAAAAAAAAAAATATAAAAAATAATAATAATACATTGTACCCATATTGATCTTTACTATAAAAATGTCAAGCCTTCCAATCAATTTCGACTATTAAAAAGGTCACTAGGCCCTTCGATTTCCAATTGAATGAGCCCTTTTTGAGTTTCTACGACAACACTTTCTATAATCACCTTGTATGCCTCCAAGGCATAAATTACAACCCTTACCCTAAGGTCTGTGAGGGGGGTTGTCATCCTCAAAGACCTGATTTCCAGAACATTCAACTACTTTAAACAAAATGGCTATCTCAAAATTTTGATTGGATGTGTTTGTAAAAATAATGGGCGTGAGAGGGGCGTCAGTGGCTCTCCAATCACTTAAAATTAATAAAATGCACTAGCCCTTTCAATTTCCAATCATGTGAGCCCTTTTGAAGTCTCTACGACAACGATTTCAATAAAAACCTTATATGCCCCCAGGACATAACTTACAACACTTGCCCTGAGGGCTGAGGGGGGGTGTCAAGCTCAAACACCTAATTTCCAGAACTTCATACTACGTTGAACAAAATGGCTATCTAAAAATTTTGATTGGATGTGTTTGGGAGAATGGTGGGCGTGAGAGGGGGTTTGTTACCTCCAATCACTTTCAACTGTTAAAAAGGGCATTAGCTCTCTCAATTTCCAATTGAATGAGCCCCTTTTGAAGTTTTTACGACAACGCTATCTATAAAAACCTTATATGCCCAGAGAGCGTAACTTACAACCTTTGCCCTGGGGGCTCTAGGGGTTCTTCATCAAATACACAATTTTCCAGAATTTTCAACTACGTTGAACAAAATGGCTATCTCTAAACTTTGATTGAATATTTTTGGGGAAATGGCGGGCGTGAGAGGGGGGTAAATTACTCTCCACTCACTTTCGACTATTGAAAAGGGCAAAAAGGGCCCTTTCAATTTCCAATCAAATGAGCCCTTTTTGAAATTTCTACAATAAATTTCTATATAAACCTTATATACCCTTAGGGCATAGCTTAAAACCCTTGCACTAAGTGCTCTGAGGGGGAGGGGGTTATCATCCTCGAAGACCTAATTTCCTAATTAATGCCTAATTAATGAACCTTTTTTGAAGTTTCTACGACAACGCTTTCTATAAGGACCTTATATGCCCCAAGGGCATAACTTATAAGCCTTGCCCTGATGTCTTTGGGGGAGTGTCCTCCTCAAAAACGTAATTTCTATCTGGAAATCAAATACGCTGAACAAAATGGATATCTCAAGATTTCGATTGGATGTGTTTCGGGAAATTGTGGGCGTGGGAGGGTTGTTAGTTGCCTTCCAATCACTTTCGGCTATTAAAAAGGGCACAAGCCACTCCAGTTTTCATTGAATGAGCCCTTTTCGAAGTTTCTACGACAACTCCTTCGATACGAAGTGCCCTGGTCTAAAGGAAATGATTGTTCAGTTGGTGGGACTAAAACTTCTTTTTCTTCCAACGATCTATCTGGTCCAGGTTTTTCGATTTTACAAGGTATGGAAGGTATTGACGACCACCTTTGTTTCTTTTAATTGTTCAGGCGGTGGGAAAAAAGTTCTTTTTTTTTCCTTGGCTTGTCTTTTAGAATTATTAAAGACTTATCGAATAATAATTTCGACACGTTTTGAATCTTGCTGTCCAGGTAGATTTTCATTGACTCGCCGCTCTTTAATTTCATTTTAACTCCCTCACTTGTTTCTTGTCGTATTTCCTCTAACCCCATGTGTCTTTGCTCTTAATTTTTAATACGCTCTAATTGTCGTTTTTGCATATCTTCTAACCGCTCGTGTCTTTGCTCTTCATTTTAATTTTTGACACGTTTTTGGATTTTGATTAATTCAAAATATTTAGCAATGGTCTTTGATTTAGCTGTCCATATTGGTGGTGTCCCAATTGATGGTCCAGATTGTCGAATTTCACATCTTATCACGTTAGATAGTTCAGGTGTTCGTTCCAAAGAATCATCATTTGTAGTGACTGCAACTGCAAATTTTCGTTTTGTGGTCCTTCCAACAGACATTATGTTATATAAATAACTGTTGCGTTGGAAACTCAACAATCTTATTGATGCTATGCATAACATCATATAGGAAAATACTTATATATTGCCATATATGATGGCATAAGAAATGCTTATAAGATGTGCTAAAATAGCACATGACGTCATTTCAAAAAACAAAATGAAGGCTCTTAACGATTTTTCTAAGACTTCTGATCTATCTAGATCGTTTTTTTATGGGAGGATATCCCAAGATACCAGTTTTCGCGAAAAAATATGGAGCTGTATATATATATATATATATAGTATATATATATATATATATATATATATATATAATATAGATATATATATAGATATATATATATATATATATATATATATATAATATATATATATATATATATATATATATATATAGATATATATATATATATATATATATATATATATATATAGATATATATATGTTATATATATAATATATATATAGATATATATATATATATATATATATATGTTATATATATATAATATATATATATATATATATATATAATATATATATATATATATATATATATATATATATATATATATATATATATATATATATATATATATATATATATATATATAAATATATATATATATATATATATATATAATATATATATATATATATATATATATATATATATATAAATATATATATATAGATATATATATATATATAATATATATATATATATATATATATTATATATATATATATATATATATATATATATATATATATATATATATATATATATATATATATATATATATACTATATATATATACATATACTATATATAATACTATATATATATATATATATACTATATATATATATATATATATATATATATATATATATATATATATATTATATATATATATATATATATATATATATATATATTATATATATATATTATATATATATATATATATATATATATATATATATATATATATATATATATATATATATATATATATATATATATATATATATATACTATATATATATACATATACTATATATACTTCTGATCTATCTAGATCGTTTTTTATGGGAGGATATCCCAAGATACCAGTTTCGCGAAAAAATATGGAGCTGTATATATATATATATATATATAAATATATATATATATATATATATATATATATATATATATATATATATATATATATGAATGAATGAATGCATTTATTACCCATCAATTAAAAACAGATGGAGCACAACAAAAGACAAGAAAAAAAACGCAAAAAACACTAATTCTTCTGAAACAAACAAAAAAAAAAAACCAAACACAACAACCAACAGCTTATGCCACTACTGCTGGAGAATCATAGCCCAGGGATGGGACTTAAGTGTCAAATTATATCGAGTAATCTGCGCTAGGATAGCTTCTTCAGGATTCATGATGCCGTACCGATGCGAAACATATCGATTGCTTGTCCATGGTGGTAAACGCAACAAAAACTTTGCATACTTGTAGTACACTGAACGCAATTTCAGTCTATCTGTAGCCGTAAATATACGCCAGAATGGGCTAAGGTACAAATAATGGGGCAAAACCATAGCATTGTACACCCGGGCCAGCAGACGACGGTCAAACTTCCGCTTATTTGCCACAATACGGCTATACGTAAATGAAACCCGCTTCTGAAAATGAGAAAGCAGTAACCGCCGCGTCTCTAGTATTGACCGTCCAATAGGAAGGCCCAGATATACAATGCCACCGGCGAGCCCAACAGTAGAAACACCAAGTGTGATGCTTCGAACAGCATCAGATTTCGAATTAAACAGCAGTACTTCAGACTTGTCGGCATTAAACTGAAGTCCAATCTGAGCATACTCTTGTTGTAGTCGAGTAAAATTATCTTCTAGTCCTTGCAGAAAGCGGCTCAGGTTCAGTACATCGTCCGCATATCCAATCAAAGATAAATCAACACCGCGCAGAATGTAAGTCATAAGTGACTTCGATTGCGGCTTTACGATACTGTTATTAAATGCTGTCGGTGACGAAATGGCACCTTGTCTTACCCCCTTCTTTACCGGGAGAAGGGGATTACCACGCGGAGAAACAGCAACATCATTCAACAGGCTAGTGCACTCACTCGCTGGTAAAGGAAGTTTAAGTTCCGCTTTTAGATTTTCATACATGTCAGCCAGTGGGGCTAGAGAGCAGGGATCAACACCGGCCAAACCCATATCCAGTATAATCTCCTCGTGGAGAAGCGAATCAAACGCGCGCCTTACATCATGAGTGGCTAAAGCGATGCTTTCACCGCGGTCTTCTGCGTCAACTAAAGCGGATACTAAAGCAGAAAGAGCATGGCCGCACCCGAGGCGGGACTGAAAACCGAACTGATGGGCCTGAACTGTACATTTAGTACGAAGCTCCTCAATAATCAGATTTTCAAATATTTTACAAAAAACAGTTGAAACCGTTATCGGGCGAAAAGACGAACAATCGGAAGGAGGTTTATTTTTCTTTGGGATAGGAGTCAGACATCCAATTGAAAAAGAATCGGGCACAATTCCCAAATTAAATATCATTTGGTAAAGGAGGACCAAATGCTCAATAAACATACCCCCACACAACGACAAATGTTGTGCAGAAATCCCGTCATATCCTCTAGACTTTTTTTTCTTCAGTTTCCCAATTGCAGAAATAATCAGACTCTTTGTAATAATCGGTCCCGGACTAGATGCATGCTCAAAGAAATCTTGGAGTCTCGCTTTATAACTATTTTGAAGATGGGGATCCGGAGCAGAAAATTCTTTTTTATAATGCTCAATCCATGAAGAAAGTGGTATAAGAGACGGGGTTTGACTTGGCGCTTCTTTCACAAGACTAGACCACAGCTTATTAGGCCGCGACCGAACTTCATCCGAACAAGACGAAATAATCGAATTCCGATGCAAAGAGAGCTGCTTTGCAAACTGACGTTTCGTATAGATGTACAGTTTTCTCAGCCACCCATCCCGCGGCTTATCTGCTTCAATCCAGACCGAGAGCCAAAATTTAGCAGAAAAGCAAGCATTGCGCAAGTTACTATTAGTTGACCAGCCGGGCTCTTCGGTTCCAGATTTTACTCGCCTAATGGGTACCGCCGATTTTTCTGCAAGGGATAGGGCATGAGTAAGTTCACTACAATATAGATTCAGCCGAATTCGAGAATCCCGCATATTCTGTTTTGAACTCCGCATTAATAAATCAAACGGTACGCGAATTTTCGCCAGAATATCATTACACGCATTCTGGAAGAGATCAGATGACGCCCTATCCCAATCACTAATATAAAACACAGATCGCTTTTTAGCAAACGGGATAAAAGAAGGACCGACATCATCAAACCGAGCACTAAAAAACAGAGGAAAATGATCTGACGTAAAACTAGAATCACTAACACCAACTTCCACAATAGTTACAGATCGCGTGTGACAAACATGGTCTAAATTAGATGTGCTACCCGAATTATGGACGTAAGTAAAACTTTTATTCTTCGGCGCAACCAAGTAATCATCATCAAACAGACCGAAGATAATACTTGGACGAACAGAATCACCAGAAGAATTAAGTGAGTCAGTTAGGTCACAATTGAAGTCACCAGTCACGATGCAGCATAAGCCCTGCTCTTTTATTTTTCCCAAGCACTTAGACAAACGAGCGACACTAATGGCAAAAAGTCTCTCAGAACGGTCATCGCGATAGTTCGTGGGTAAGTATACATTCAGCACAACCACATTCTGGATTCTAACCGCTAAAAAGTCACTTGCTGAATCAAAGACAGAAGAAGTAAAACATGACTTCACGTAAGTCGCTAGACCACCACAAGGCCGGCCATGAGACTGAGAGCGGCGCGCAGCAACCGAGAACACTTTGTGATTAGTTGATAGTTCCAAAAGGCTCAGGCTCAAAATGTTTGCAAGATGTTCTTGAATACACACTATGTCACACTTCGATAAAAAGTCCTTCAAAAACACAGACCGACTTAACAGATTTCCATTTATATTCCACGAGGCAATCGCATAAGAGGCTAAGGGTCCTCGATTCATTTCTTCGCTGGGGTAGGTCTATTTGAAGGGCACCGAACACTGTAACATGTATGACCTCTTTTTTTGCATGTGATACAGAACATATCGTTGTTGCACTTATTGTCCTTACTAGATACGTGGTCAGTGCCACCACAGCGGCCACAGATGGGAGATGCGGCGCAATCTGCCGCCACATGACCGAGTCCATGACAGGAGTAGCAACGTTTCGGTAGGAAATTAAATTCCTCGGCAGGCAGCTTCTCGTAGCCAACGCGGACGGAGTCCGCGAGAAAAACGGTCTAGATTCTTTCTGGATTCAAAGTACACCTTGAATACTTTCGAATGTTCGTATTTTCCTATTTCCACTGCTTTTACGGCATTTGGGACAATAGTTTCGACATCCGTGTGGGACATACTATTTGGGACTCGTTTTAGAACTCCGATGAACAAGCGCTCCTTCAGTGACGCTGTAACCGTGGGTGTCCTAGACCTCATATTTTCCATAATCTTCTCTGCAGTCGCCTTCGACTTGACGTAGAGCTTCCAGTCCTGTTTAGTCTTGCGAAGTTCGCTAATGTCGTCAGAATTTGGACATAAACTATCCACGAAACCCTTACGAGCAATTGGGTTGTCTAGAGTCTCTGGTAGGTCTTTCAGTACAACGGCATAGGATGGCTTAGTACTGACATGAGCATGACCATTATTGATAGAGACACTGTTGATAGAAACTTCAGTAGTTGCAGACATACTCGGAACAGCGTAGCTTTGGGCTGAGACGAAGTTCCGGAACTCTAGGCACAAGTCATTTACTTTGCGCGAAAGAGTCGCTGTAACTTCGCCAGGAATAGAGGGTACTTCATCCGGCTCATATATGACGAACTTCGGTAGCTGGACATTATTCTTATCACAGTAATCCAACACTTTCAGAATGTCCGCAAACGTATCCGCTTTCTTCTGTCTATCCGTTTGGCGGGTAGACATCTGTCCCTCGGACCAAATAAACTTCTTTGCTTCATTAATTTTCTCTTCAGGAAAAAATCCGCAACCAGTTTGGATAATGTCAGCAGACGTATTTCCTGTACTCCTTGCCCGTACAGCAAAATTTAAAACCGCATTCAGGACTAGTCGATCGGGCGGCATCTTCGTACGAAATGAAATACAGCTCGGCAACGAAGGAACCTAGGAACAAGGGAAGTGTAAGGACCCCCTCAACTGTTCCCCGCAATTTACGGGTAACTTAATACCGGCGGGTACAATACGTCGCTTGCGGGAGGTTCCTTCCCCTCTTCTGCTAGTTCCCAGTACACTTCTTAACGATAAAGAATCAAAAATGGCACAATATAAAATTGAAACTGTAGATGGCGTGCCAATCTACCCGAGAAAAAAGATGGCGCTGGTGAGAATACCCAGTGAAGAGGGCTTATTCTAACAATTGGAGAATGTCATACAAATACTAATTAACAAAAAAAACTAATTTTAGAGTGTAAACAACAATAAGAAAAGACCTCAAAATAATTCAGAAAACTATTTCCAAGTTACCAGCCAAGATACAAACTCAGACACAACAGCCTTGAATATACTATAGATGGCGTATATATATATATATATATATATAATATATATATATATATATATATATATATATATATATATATATATATATATATATATATATATATATATATATATATATATATATATATATACTATATATATATATATATATATATATATATATATATATATATACTGACTGATCAGACCAGATCATTCTTGATCTAGAGCGTGTGGTGTAAAGAGCTCTTTTTTGGATAAAACCCTGTTTTACACTGTGAGTAATTTCCCAGTGGACACTTATTTGAAGACTTTTTATAATCGGCTTATCTATGGTTTGGTTATTTTAACCGCTGTGATTTTCCCTGGGAACAATTATTTTAGGTCAGTGTTGCCGATTTGAAGTGGCCAATAGAAGATTTTATTACGCAAATCTTATAAGCAATTTTCAACCTTTTCTTAAGGTGCGTCCACAGTCTCGCGTTGTTTTCGGGATGTCAACGGAAATGGAGGACAAATTATTCTTGAATGCTGTGTTGAACTTCGTGAGGCGTAGTATGGAAAGAGGATAAAAACTGGAGGGAATAGTTGATACAAGTGTCGGATTTTTCACACCAGAAAAAATTCTGAAAGCCAAAGAATCGCTCCATCAACTAATGCAGTTTACAACACGCTGTAAAATTCACGCAAAAGACGAAGAGAATTTTACGGAGATTTCCAGATGGATTCACCAAGCTCACGCCAAGAAGACCAAATTGTCAACCTTTGTTATTGATTCTCCCTGCTCAGTCCCAGCTACTAGTAAAGCTACTGCAACAACCGTTGCTATTAAGGTGAATGAATTGTCTCGAGTTATCAAGAACTATTTTGCTATTAATGCCAACAAACCCATCGAATGGCCAAGCGCTTCAAACCAGCCTGATAAGCCCTCCTATGCAATCGTCCTGAAAAATCTGCCAGAGTCGCTTGATACCCCGAGTGCTAAGAAGAGATTCATAGATTCGGTATGTGCAGATACTAGTGACATATCTGAATTACGGAAAGTCAAATCGGATTGGAAACTAGTGGTTCGTTCGAAAAAACACAGCTGAAACCATTGTTTAGTCAATCAAGACCAACCAGCCGCAGATTTCTGCTGCCATAAAGAGCCCTAACTATATTGGTATAGTGAAACGAGTCCCCTCTGATGTATCAGCGGGTGAGCTAACAGCACTGATCCACAGAGCTACAAAGTCTGAACAGCTTGGCAGTTCCCGTACGTTCAAAGTAATTTTCAGCTGTCGATCGGATTTGGATAAATTTCTTAAGGACTCTGTGAAGATCTATTACGAAAAACCACCCACTGAAGAATTCTGTTTCTTACCCCGTCGTTGCTACTCATGCCACAACCATGGTCACCTAGCTGCCGAGTGCAGCAATAACCCTATCTGCTCCAGATGTGGCGCGTCTGACCACGTCTCCAAAAAGAACGATTCAGAAAAGTGTACTCGTGCTATGTTTTGCGTTTCCTGCGAGAAAGCGGGTCATACCTGCTATAGCGAAAAGTGCCCAAAAACAAGCAAAAGGCAACTCGTTAACATGATGAATAACGAAATCTCTAACATTTTACTACTTTCTTGGAATATGAACGGAAATTTTTCCAAGCGGTCTCTTGTGGTTGACCAGTTTGTGAATAAATATAATATGATATGCCTGCAAGAACATTTCATCACAGAAGCTGGCCTAAACCTACTAAATCTCTGGCCGTCCTACTCTGTGTTCTCCGTGCATGCAAAACGTTCATCTCCGCAGGGCCGTCAGTCTGGCGGTATTGCCAAGTTGGTTAGCAATCGTCTCGCGTGCGAAGTATACGAGAACAGTGACAATTTTCTTGCGGCTAGACTAGATAACATGCTAGTTATAAATTTGTACCTTCCAACTGATTACTTTGACGACAAATCTGATAGTGACGACAAATCTGAGACAAAACTGTAATTTAGAAGTTGATATTAGTGCCCAAAATAGTCGTTGTTGCATTCTAACAGGGATACTTGAGAACCGTTTTACTATTCACCGGAAGAACCAGGACTTTTCATATATCCACCAATCTGGTTCTACGTCCAATCTAGACCAAATTGCTAGCTCTAGTTCTTTGCCAGTATGTGAGGTTCTTGTCCTTCCGAATAATTTCCATTCGGATCGTTTGCCAGTTCAGTGTATTCTCAGTAGGCCTACCTCGTTTTCCGCTGCGAATAATTCGTCGGTATTCACTCAGAGGTGGCATGAGGTTCCGGTTTGGCGTATTATTGATAAAGAAAAGTTTCAAGATTCTTGTGATCTTGTTCTGTCAAAAAATCGCGTACCGTTTGACCTACTAATGAATTTCTCTCATCGTGATGAAAGAGATGCGCGGCTACGTCTTAATATTTATTACGCTGAACTGACCCATGCTTTTCTGTTTGCCGAATCCCAGGGAGTGCCCAAGTCTCGTGCCAGACAAAAAACTCAAGAAAAGGGATGGTCTTCTAACCCTTTGTTACAATTAGCATGCGACCGAGCTAGCTTCTGGTACGGGATCTGGAAAGAATGTGGTAGACCACACTCAGGAGTAGTTAAAGAGATTAGAGTTGCATCTAAGCATAGGTTTGGGAAGGAACTTGCTCGTCACTGTGTGCAGTTGAAATCTGAGCTTTCTGAAAAATTAACTAAAACTCCTAATCTGTTATGGAAAATGTTTGATAAGAAGGAGTAAGCGGGTCCCGAGTCAGATATCCCATCTTTAAAATGGATAAACTATTACCTTGATGAGTTTTCAGCCCCAAAACCGGATCTTAACATTTCTGTTCAAGAAAAGCTTTCATTCCTCCTCTCATCAATTCCAGATACAGATTTCCTAGTTACCCAATCACAGGTTGCGTCTGCGACCCGACGGTTGAAAGAGCAGAAGTCGGCTGGCATTGACCGTGTATCCACCCATTATCTTAGTCATTGCAGCCCAACTTTCATGGGACACCTAACTCTTCTCTTTCAGATGACCTTCACCACTGGACTCGTACCATCGGCATTCAGCCCTGGGTCGCTTAGGCCAGTCCCGAAGAAAGGAAAAAGTACTTCAGAATGTGCTTCGTTCAGACCGATCACAGTAGCACCAACGCTTTGTAAGATATTCGAACTTTTGGTTATTGATGAAATCCAGGAAAAATGCTGGATACCCCCTTCCCAGTTTGGGTTCCAGAGGGGTCTTGGTTGCGGCCACGCCATTTCTGCTTTGGCTTCAGTCTTGATTGACGCTGATGAATCAAAGGAGTCCATGGTTATTGGTCTACATGACGTCTGCCGTGCTTACGACTCACTTCTCCATGACCAACTCATTCTGGATATGGGAAAGAGAGGTTTACAGAAGGACATCCTACTACCCATTAAAGACATGTACGACCACCTACAGGCTGAACTCGTACTTCCTGGCCATGGTCGAGCCCTCACTGAATATACACCAGACGTGATGCTGTCCTACTGAGGGAGTCCTGTAGTCCAAGTAAAAAAGGGTGCTCGACAAGGATCTGTCACATCTCCTTGTGCCTTTAATAATTGTATTATTGAACCACAGTCTACTATCAAGACAACATGCATAGCTCGCGGCATAGACGTTACAATGATAGCCTACGCCGATGACATTCTGAACCCCAGCCGCACAGTCGCAGGTACAAAGACCTCCTTCTCCACGCTACAATCAAATTACAGTCGCATTGGCCTTGAATTTAACCCGCAAAAGTCGGATATTCTTCTGTTCCACTGGCGCGAAGAAGAGGTCTCGTCTATGAGGCTGGGAGAACTGTCTGTAGCCCCTGTCCCGAAAATTATTTACCTTGGTTTACCAATTGGAAAGGATCTAAAAACTAACCACTCCCTTCTTGTTAATCATCTCCGTAAGCGCCTGGCTTTTGTTTACAGTAGAGTAGTTTCATCTACAATCCGTTTCAACCATTTAATCCTGGCTTGACTTTATAACGCAGTATCCCTTCCCCATTTCCGGTATCTAAGCCCGTTTTGGAGAATTTTTCCCGAGCCAGAGAAAAGAAAGCTGAGATCCGCGTTTTTAAGTATGCGAAGTTCTTGTTGTGGCTCCCGCCATGGAAAAGAAGTTCGTACCTTGTTGAAAATTTTAAAATTGCGGACCCGACGGTAGCTATAATTGAACAAATTAAACGGTACACCGAGAAAGTTTTTTCCCACCCTTGGTACCGTTTGCTATGGCAGTAAATCGCTGTTCATTTAATTTTGTTTGCACATCTCTTGTCATATTTAGTCTTATTACCGTCTCTTGTCATACTTAGACTAGTTGATTGAGTCCGTTGATTTTGAATTGAAGTTATCAAGTATTTTGCTGTGGGTTAGGTTAGTTGAATTGAAATTATCAATCATAATGCTTATGTTTCTTCAGGACTTGGGAGTTTAAAAAGTAAAATTTATCACGTACCTGCAGTGCAGTGTATAATTGAGTTTTTGTTTCTCGTCTTTGTAATTTGTTCGATTTTGTCTAATGTGTTGTAATTTGTTTTTTGTGTTTGTTTTTTCTTTTTCAGTGATACTCCATCTTTTGTATCTTTTTTGACGGGTAATAAATATATATATATATATATATATATATATATATATATATATATATATATATATATATATATATATATATATATATATATATATATATAATATATATATATATATATATATATATATATATTATATATATATATATATATATATATATATATATATATATATATTATATATATATATATATATATATATATATATATATATATATATTATATATATATATATATATATATATATATATTATATATATATATATATATAATATATATATATATATATATATATATATATATATATATTTAATGCTAGGAGCCCGGTGCCTTCAACAGCGTGCCCTGGAACTCGGCACGTGGCAGGCTTCTATTTATAGATTCTCACTGTCGCTTGTCTTCAAACGCAGACAATTTGAGCCTTTTCTTGATGTCATGACGTCCAAATAGACCTTAAATTAGAAGTGATGCCTTTGTAAAATTAACTTTTTTTAGTGGACCTTTTAACTTTTGCCTCGGCTTGTCTTTTGTCATTATGAAAGACATGTCACCGAAACTTTGTTTCTTTAATTGTTCAGGTGGTGGGACAAAAAATTGTTTTCTTCAAACGAATAACCTATTCCAGGTTTTGATTTTCAATGGTATGGAAGGTATTGACAGCACCCTTTGTTTCTTTTAATTGTTTAGGTGGTGAGACAAAACTTCTTCTTTACCTTGGCCTGTCTTTTGTCATTATGAAAGACATAT
The DNA here is from genome assembly GCA_027921565.1 of Artemia sinica. NCBI lineage: Eukaryota > Metazoa > Arthropoda > Branchiopoda > Anostraca > Artemiidae > Artemia > Artemia sinica. Next base: position 50,885,192 of record CM051267.1, read on the forward strand.
CGCCAAGCCTTTGTTTCTTTTAATTGCTAAGATGGTGGGATAAATAATTCTCTTCCTTCCAACGATTTATCTTGTCTGCTGCCACCAGTGTTCGTGGCTAAATATAGCCACGAGTGTTATACCGGTAGGCCACAACGCCACTGGCGTGGTAATATACGGGTGTCACCACTTATTGGAGGGGAAAGCCCCGGCCCCAAATTATAATGTGATGCCCGCGTCTACCACACCAGTTCTGCAATTATCGGGTTTGGTACTACTCTGCAAATATCGGGTTTGGTACTACCCTGTCCCAGGGTATGATAACGCGATCAAGTGGTCAAATGGCCACTTTCTAAAGCCAAATGTTCCCGCCTTGGGTTACGGCTAGAAAATCTCTAACTCTCTCCTTGGAGGTAACAAACCCCCTGTCAATATAATATTGACGGTATCTCGTAACTCTATTCCTACCCTACCTGGGTTACGGAAACTAGTACACAGTTTGTAGAAAATACCTTACTTGTATTCTTCCAAACGGTCACAATAATAACATAAAAATATGTTTCCCCGAACAGGGTCTAAACGCAGACTAAATAAAAAATAATATTCTGTACACAACTGTTCATAGGGGTGGACCATCGCTTGGCCCAGCCAATCATCTCAATCCCCATTCAAAACCCATTCTGCTTTCTTAGCTTTATCTTTCAATGACTCCCAACCAGGAAGTCCAAAATAGAATTTAGTTAAAAGCTTACTTATTGCAAAACAACTATCGCTTAGCAACGAGACTTTTAAATTGTCATTGAAAATTATACTATAGGCAAATCTACGCAAATGTAATTAGAACGAAAACAGGTCATTTATCTGAAAGGAAAAGAAGCAGGGGTGAAACCCCAACATTGTCCATATTTTGATTTTCAAAGGTATGGTAGGCATTGAGGACCTTATCATTGTCAAAATCCAAAACCCTATCATCGTCGGTATCATGTTCAATTTGTTTGGTTCGTTTTACCTCGGCTTATCTTTCGTCATTATGAAACACATGTCGCCGAACCTTTGTTTTTTTTTTTAGCAAAGGTATGGTAGGCATTGATGATCTTATCCATGTCAAAATCCCAAACACAATCATCATCACTATCATTTTCAATATTGGCACGTTTTGATTCTCGCTGTCCAGGTTGATTTTCATTGATTCGCTCACATATTCGGCGTCACATGTCTTCTAGCCACATGTGTCTTTGCTCTTCATTTTCATTTTTGACAGGCCGCCGCTGTTCTTCTAACCACGTGTGTATTTGCTCTTCATTTTCATTTTTGACTTGCTCATGTGCTCGGTGTCGCATGTCTTCTAACTGTGTGTGTGTCTTTGCTCTTCATTTTCATTTTTGACACACCACCGCTTTTCTTCTAACCGTGTGTGTCTTTGCTCTTCATTTTCATTGACTCGATCACTTACTCGGTGTTTTATGTCTTCTAACCGCGTGTGTCTTTGCTATTCAGTTTCATTTTATTATATATATATATATATATATATATATATATATATATATATATATATATATATATAATATATATATATATATATATATATATATATATATATATATATATATATATATATATATATATATATGTATATATATATATATATATATATATATATATATATATATATATATATATATATATATATATATATATATATATATATATATATATATATATATATATATATATATATATAAATGAAACTCAGACAGGAAAGAAAATAACGAAATGAAAAATAAAATAAAAAAGGTGAAAAAACGAGGATTTTGTTAGCCAGTGGCGAACCATGAAGAAGAAGAAATAAGCAAATATTTCGACAAGGACCTCCGCCGAGTCGTCCTTGGTGCTAAACAAAAAAGAAAGAAAAAAAAACAAAAAAAAACAACGAAAATCAAACCTTTCGAAGTTTACTTATCGACGACAGAACAGAAACTAAATAAGAACCAGATTGGAAACAATGAAAAAGAAAACTACCAAGATGATTGGGCAATAATCCTTTTTTTGCTATTGCTTTGGCTGGCCTAAAAATTCGTTCATTATTTGATGTGCGAATAGGTTCTTTCAAGTTGCACCGGGTGAAAATATTGATTGAGTCCTTCAAAACTAAACTGTCGTAAAGTGGGCTTAATGAAATATCTCCAGTATCTCTATTTATTACTAAATTTTGGTTCATGTTTTTTTTTTATCTCAATTACCTCTTTAAAAGTTTTTGATAGGCCATTTACAGTAGATATTAAGGTTGCCTCGTCAAAAAGAACCAGATGGGTCGGATTTGCGAAAATATGCGAAGCCAATGCCGAATCAAAGTTGTCATTGTTATTTTTAATCTGAGGGACTTATCTATTGAAATTTTGTGCTCATGCAAACGTTCACCTACTTGTTGATGGGTCCTACCAATGTAAAATTTCCCACATGAACACAGGATTCTGTAGACACCACTACCCAGTACAGGGTCAGTTTTATCCTTTCCTGAGTTGAAAAAATGTTCAACTTTTTGTTCGTTTTTGAAAGAAACAAAGAGATTATGTTTTTTTTTTATTTTTCCAAATTTATCGCCAAAGATTTCGGGATGTATGGTAAAGTGATGAAAGTTTTTTTTCTCAATTGCCGGCGTAACTGAATCAAGGGGGATGAGCTCCCTATTTTGTTGTTTTATCTTTTTTAATCGTCTATCTATGATATTTTCTAAAAGTTTGATTGGGCAACCATTGCAGAAAAGAATATCCTTGGCATAGTTTAATTCAGAATTTATATGATTATGGGAACAAATTTTTAAAACTCTGTCGACTAAAGAGATTATTACCCCTCATTTCACAGAAGGAGGGTGATGGGAAGAGAAATGTAGATATCGCTCATTATGAGTCGGCTTTCTATAAATAGAAAATTCAAGGCTAGGAGTAGTTTTTATAATCAAACATCCGAGAAAGGCAGCTTACCTGAATCTTCGAGTTCCATTGTGAACTGGAGATTCGAATCAAATGAGTTCAAATGTGCCAAAAAATCTCTTAGAGAGTCTTGTCCATGTTACAACTTGGTACATGCTACTGCCCGGTACAACTTGAACGAACCTATTTGCACATCAAATGATGAACGAATTTGTAGGCCGGCCAAAGCAATAGCAAAACAAAGGATTATTGCCAAATCATCTTGGTAGTTTTCTTTTTCATTGATTCCAACCTGGTTCTTATTTAGTTTCTGTTCTGTCGTTGATAAGTAAACTTCGAAAGGTTTGATTTTCGTTTTTTTTTCTTTTCTTTCTTTTTTTGTTTAGCACTGAGGACGAATCGGCGGAGGTCCTTATTGAAATATTTGCTTATTTCTTCTTCTTCATGGTTCGCCACTGGCTGACAAAATCCTCGTTTTTTCAGCTTTTTTATTTTATTTTTCATTTTGTTATTTTCTTTCCTCTTTGAGTTTCATTTGTCATGTATAGCCAGTGTATATATATATATATATATATATATATATATATATATATATATATATATATATATATATATATAATATATATATATATATATATATATATATATATATATATATATATATATATATATATATATATATATATATATACATATATATATATATATATATATATATATATATATATATATATTATATATATATATATATATATATATATATATATATATATATATATATATATATATATATATATATATTGTAGGAAAAAAGTGCCAGTAAGCAGCGTGAATAAGTAGATAGGGACTTGCTTAAAACCATTTTTCGCAAGGGGTCACAAATTTGAAAAAAAGGTTGGTTGATTAGAGATTATGTGAAATTCTGTCAGTCTGATAACATAAAATGTAGTGACATAAACTAGTCTATGAGATTTGAGAATTTAAACTTCTACGAATTATGGGAAGGATTTATGGGTCTACCCTTCCTCCTTCTGCATATACATACCTAATTCTGAAATGAAATAAAAGCATGAACAAAAATCAATATGAGACTTATTCACTCGAGTTTAAACTCACTTAGATTCTGTAGATCTCTAAAAAATAGACAATCAGAGGCAAAATATTTTGATCAACTAACAAACTGAGTAAACAGATTTTTAATAAAAAAGTGCCAAGAAAAGAAACAACAAAAAAACAAAATCCATGATTTGTGTGCCTCTAAATTTATTTATTTATCTTTTTTTTAAGCTGTTCAGTGTTTAAGTACAGACTTCAGCAGCCAAGAAGAAGACAAGGTAAATATTGTATTTCTATATTTTTCAGTACTGCTCTCTGTTTACATTGCTATTTTTTTTCACAGCTGGTGGGGCAATGTAGATATGTGCTCTCTAGTATGATAGATATGAATGTAGATATGTGTATGTAGTAGTATGTAGATATTCCATTTATAATCACACGGAATAGATGCCGAAACAATATACTTTACGAAAACCGTTATTCTAAGTAACAATAGCCGCTTTGAAGCCCGAAATTGAAGTTCTTTATTATTGGATTCGTTCTGCAATAGCCCATGGACAATATCCTGTCTTAAAAGAGCAGTGACAAAAAACTTTACAAGTTCGAAATTTCTGTAGATGACATGTCACTTGCTTTGTGGTTTTTATTGAACCGAACAAAAAATTTTAACGATTCATTTTTTTTTTACCGAGTGACCAAAAACATTGGGGGAGGGGGCATCAGTTTAAAAACTTTTGTTGAAAATATATCGTGATTTTGCGGCATCAGTTTGATAGTAAGCTAGATTTGGCTTTCCAAAATCAAAACACATTCCCGCCATGAACAGGCGGTTATTTGCACCGTTCGGCACATGTTAAAACATTTTTTTAAACAGTTTTAATGATTGAATTTTAATGTAAGTTTCTTTTATAGTGTTTTTATTCTCTACGTCTGTTTTTCTGAGGACGGCCCCTGGATATAGGGTCGAAATATTCATTTAAAGTTGCGTTCCACTGTCTTGTACAAAAATTTCCCTGTTGTTCTACTTATTTGCTTATGATGGAAAGGCAGTGTGGTCTTCGTCGCTATTTTCTCATAATTACAATTTTTTTTTTAAAAAATAACAAGGGAGCTCACACTCCTCAGCACCCATACGGCACGCTTGGGCCAAATATTTTCCTATATTTATACCAACATCCAACCCCACTGAAATAAAGAACTCTTATGGACAAGGTCGAAAATTTGGGCCTGAAAATACTTATTTCGAGACTTCAGATTCCCGACCCCCCCCCCCCCCCAAAAAAAAAAGAACAAGACACAATAGCTTAACTTTACTAACAAGAGCACAAAAATACAATGTTCCATAAGCGTCAGAATACGTGAATAAATGATATATACGTATTAACTTTTCATTTTGTTTGGACTACACATACGTCTTTGGACGAACGCATTACAGCACGACTGTCAAAAAAATAGCCAAAAAAAAATGTCAAAAAAAATAATTAAAATATTAAAAATAAATAATTCAAAATTTAAAAACATATCGGTTTTTTTTATTTGTTTTAATGAAGATAAAAAAAAAAATGAAAACCTAGGGAAGATTAAAAATTTTTTTTCGGCCAAAAATTTTTTTTCACTACTCTTCTAATAAAATTCTGACATCACTCGTGTATTACAGCGCATTACCAAAAAACATTTTGTTTCCATTTGCTTTTCTATTAGGTAAACTAAGATAAAGACAAAAGTAAATAAACAGAATTTGTAAATAAAATTTACAAATTTACTGCATATTTATGTAGTAAATTTACTACAAATTTACAAAAATTTACTACATATGTATATAGATATATAGTATGTAGATATGTGTGTCTAGTATAGGAGTGTGCAAAAGTCAGAAAGAATTTAAAGAAAAATTGGAAGATATTGGGAAGAAACAGTTTTACAGACTCAAAAATGTCACAGCAACCTTTTTCACAGCAACCTTGAATTTTAGATTTTTTTTTTTGTTAAATGTTGTTTAGTTAGTCGATAAAATGAATAATATTTACTTACTAAATTGTACTGCTACTACTACTACTACTACTAACAATTAACTGTAGCACCAAACAGCCTGAGGGTATCATATCTACCCACGCTTCTCCTTCATCGCACTCTATTCAAAGCTTCCCTCTTTACACCTTCCCAGGAATTTTCTATTTCATTTAAATCTTTATTTAAGTACTCCTCCTGCCCCAACCGCGGACGACCTGCTTTGCCTTTAGCCCTGGGCGGTTGGCAAAACCGGACAATCTTCGGCAATCTGTAACCCTTCATCCACAGGGTTTGCCCTAGCCATTTCAACCTTTCTCTTACTACAGCCTAAGAAGGCGGTATTGAACCTTACTTCTCATACAGCCTACTGTTTTTAATACGGTCAGTCAGCCAGTACCCAGAACAATCTGTTGGCTATTTCTCTGAAAAACATCTCGAAAATCTTCATCTGTTTTTCGAAGCGCCCATGCTTCAGAGCCATATTTGACTACTGTCATCACTATAGTTTACAATATTCTAGTCTTCGTTTACAAACTTATCTTCCTGTTCTTCAAGGCCTTTTTTTTTAACTGAGAAAAATACCCTGAGCCTTGGCTATTGGCACCCTGAACGCGCAAAACCTCTATTAAGCTCATTCACTTGTCCACACTTTCATTTAGGATGCTTAAATCATCAGCATAATCCAAGTCCAGAAGAGTTTTTCCTGCCCAGTTGATTCTATGGTCTCCCAGTGCCTTTCCTGTGCTTTTTAAGACAAAATCCATCAAAAAAATCCATATAAAGGGGGATAGAACACAGCCCTGCTTAACTCCTGACTTAATACGAAACCAGCTTCTAACCTTATTTTCGACCTTAACCGCAGCAGTGTTATTCTCGAACATAGCACTGATCACTTTAATGTATTTGTCTGGAATATCATGCAAAGATGAGACCTTTACTAAAGCTTTTCTATCAACAGAATCGAACCCTTGCTCATAATCTATAAGACTGAGGACCTAAGGTGTTTAATAACTCAGGCACTTCTCAACTATTTACCTAAGAGTGAAAATTTTGTCGATACCTCCCGTACATTTTCTGAAACCGCACTGTTCTTCTCTTAAAACTTTGTATACTGCATCTCTTAGTCTAAAAAGTATCATATTACTGAGTAATTAGCTACCTACAGAGACCAGACTCATGCCTTGATAATTACCAAGACACCTCTTATCACCTTTCTTATGCAGTGGTTTAAATAAGGTTTTTCTAAAATCGCTAGGTACTTCCCTTTTAAAAAATCTTATTCATAATCTTGATCAACTTATTTCTAACTTCAGAGCCACCATATTTAAGAAATTCAATTGCCACATTATCAGCACCTGAAGCCTTATTATTTTTAATCTTATTAGTGTTGTCACTAACTCTTCCTCACAAAGCAAATTTTCCTTCACATCCAAGGTATCACAAACTTTTTCATTTTTCTCTACATCTTTTCCTACAACTCTATCTCGGTTTAGCACATCCTCAAAATGTTCTGCCTATCTCTCTTTGAATCTTTCCTTATCAGTAATTATGGCCCCGTTCCTTTCTTTAACTTGAACAAGTCCAGATTGACTACTCCCTCTCAATTTATTAACATGCCAGTACAATATTTTACTATTATGCCGTCTAGCTGCATTTTCCACATCCTCGGCAATTTTATCCATGGCCTCCACTTCACACCTTCTTAGTTCATATTTTAAAGCTTTCTCCACTTTCTTTACATTCCTTTTGTTTTCATATGATCTATCACTCAAATAATTCTTGTACAAGCCCCTTCCCCTCTATATAAAACCTAAGACTTTTTCACTAAATGTCCTAGCTGCGAGCCTAACTTTCTTCCCTAAGACACCATCAGCAACTTCATAAATTGTTTTCCTAAAGTTATTCCATCCATCTTCCACATTATCAAATATTAAACTCTCCAGTTTAGTATTCAACTATTGCTGGACACTTATTAAACTGTGTTCTTTTCATTTTCTATATTGAATATATTCCATGTAAAAATTCTTTTATATTGTTTCTTTTGGTCCAAGTTGCTTAAGCTGTGTTGATTCACGAAGTTAGACGGGGGGGGGGGGATAAACATACTTAAAGATTTAGAGGATTAGTAATTTTGTTTCTTTTTCGATATTTTCAGTGAAAACACCAAAAAAATCTTTTTGAATGACAATAACAAAAAGGGCACTTTTGAAAAGTTACGGGATGACAAAATCTAGAGGGTGCCCTCCCCCCAATTTATACTCATAATTTTTTTTACATCTAATGAGGTCTTAATCTGCACCCTCTCTGGGTGCAGTTAAGATGTTAAAAGTAAAATAGCCAAGGCCTAGGGTGTTTTTTCACAGTTGAAAATTTTTTTGAAGAATAGGAATATTTTTGAAGCGTATTTCTGACGAGTAGTGGGGCAATGATTACTTTAAACGCAGCCCACCCCCTTCAAATCCCGATCTTGGCACGTTTAACTCAGCCCGTTTAACTGAACTCTCCTTCAACAGAACCCCCAATTTTTGCATAAACCCCTTTTGTCTCAGCCCTTATGCAACCCAGATGACATTTTTCAGCAAAAATAACAAAACGCGCAAAGGGGAAATTCTATTTTGAGAAATTTTTTGTTCCCACCCATCCGGTGCGCTGCGGGGGAGTTCGATCAGTATTTAATCATTCCGGGGACGGAATCCGGACTTCGGCTAGGCAACAAAGGAGGTTAAAAAACGGTCTTGCTCGAGATAATGTAAAAAGTAGCAATTATAGGGACTTAACATGGGATTTCAAACACATCCTTAGGAAATTAACAAAGGGTTTCAAACACATCCCTTGGAAATTAACATAGGAGTTCAAACGCATGCCCCCACTTTTTCCTTAGGACTTGAAAGACATGCCCTCTGACGTCACAGCATCCCTGTTTCTAGCGCTCACCTGGCAAGATTCCCACCCCTGGCAAGCCTATCGGGATTCCAGGTGTTCTAATATTTCTTCAATATTGGCATGATTCCTGCCCATTTTTGGAACATTGTTTTTCTGGAAGACCCCCAGGATTTCCATGACCAGATCTAATATGGATGACATCATCGTATCTCTCAAACTAGACTCCAGGAGTCCATGGGGAATCCCAAATTGTAACACAACACGGGCACACGCGTGGGTGAAGCGTAAATAACGGTGCTCATCTTAAGCAATAACTCCTAATGGGAGAGGTTGGAAGATAAGTAGCTCATCTTGCGAGAAGAGTAGATAGCCTAACCGTTCAAAAGTATTGTTATGGCCCAGAGCAGAATGGCGCTGTGACACTGTTTTCATACAAGCACTAGCCCTAATCACCCCACCACATCCATCATCCATGTGGTACCACATAGTCTTATCTCGAAAACACTTTATTTTCAGAATTTACCTAATTGCATTTTTTTCTTGGGAACAGTAATTTCTCGAAATAGAATTTCCCCTTTGCATGTTTTGATATTTTTGTTGAAAAAATGCCTCCCTGGGTGGCGCGAGGGCTGAGAAAAACCACTTGGAGAACTGAACACTCCCTCGGAGGTGGGAAGGAACGCGGTGACCAGGTCGTCACCCGTAGCGGACGGAGGCCCGCGGCGGGCTAAAAATAAATAAAAATACATTGTTAGGATATTGTGGAATATTCATAAATTTAGCTCAATGAAAACGGGGCATTTCCTTAAAATCTCTTAATAAGACCTAAATTTGCATCTAATATCAACCTTATCCCCACCGGCACTGTATGCTAGGGGAGGGGGGGGGGTTATTGTCACGATAGTGTGAAATCTAGTATCCCGATCAATGAAATGGAAAATTTTCTTTAAGATTCCTTCATAGATACCTCTTAAAAAGCTTTAAGTCTATCTCTAATATCACTCCTCCCCCTGCCCCCTGGGTTGCATGCTAGGATGTATTTTACTATAGTAGATGAATCTTTTGCATATATTACGATAAGCCTTTTTACGCCCTTTATTTTTGTTTGTCATTTTTAATTGTCTTTTCTATGTTTTTAATATTGTTTGTAATTTTGTTTGAAATGATAAACCTTAATTTAAAAAGTCGGTGTTTTTAAGATTTAATGTTTTGGACTATCAATTTGATTATACATTTTAAGCACTCCTAAGTCTGTGTCGCTATTAATATCTTGAGACCAAATGTATCCAGGAGTGTGTTAAATTTGGGGCCGTAAAGCACCGTTCTAACGAGTGCCAAAAATGGGGAATCTCAGGTGTCGTGCAGTAGGTTAATTTTTGATATACTGAGTAGGAAAAAATATTAAGAATGGCTTGTTAGTCCTCCCGGTTAAGGCACAAATCCGTTGGAAGGGAATGACCGTTCGAGTCCTGGCGGGGTGAAAGAAACAGCTAAAGAAAGAAAGAAAAATGTGTTGAGTGTTTCGGGCAAAAAATGAGAAATCAAAACGGGTATTATGTGACAGTGATGCGCAATCATTACGTAAGGTGTGTGCTTTCGTTACGTTATAAGCGGGGATTCCCCCATGGGTGTCTTTCGCAGGGTTACATAAAATTGCATCAAGCATATTATACATGTCCATTTGAAATGGGCTAAGTCGCGTGACGTCATTTGAGTCCAGAGGGGTGTGTATGACCGCATTGCGTAGGTGTGATGACTTGAAGGGTTGGTAGCTCCACTTATCTGCATTCCTGGAGAGCCCTCTAAGGTTTTTAATAGAAAAGCATCGTGGGGATATAAAACGGTGGTGGCATTGGCTAGTAACCACATTTATTATCAAATACATCCAAACCAACAATCACATCCAATAATCAGAGCCAGCAACCAGCATAACCAGCAAACATAACTAACATAACCAGCAAACATAACCAACATAACCAACAAACAACAAATATAACCAAGAGTAGTAACCAACAACCAACATCCAACAAACATAACCAACAATTACACCCAACAACCAACATAACCAACAAACAACAAACATAACCAACAAACATAACCATCAAGCAACAAACCACAAAACCCACAACCATCAAACATAACCAACACTCATATCCAGCAGCCAACAATCACATCCAGTAAGCAAAACCAACAACAAACAAAACATAACCAACAAACATGACCAACAACCATAAACAGCAAACAACAATTATAACCAACAACCAGAAGCAACAAATATAACCAACAAACATAACCATCAAGCAACAATCATAACGAACAACCAACAAAAATAACCAACAAATATAACCAACATCCAAAAAACATAACCAACAACCAACAAACCACACAACCAACAAACATAACCAACAATAAAATCCGATATTAATTTCCCTATGGATTCCGTGGCGTAACAGGGTTCCCAGGGAATAGCCTAATACCTAGAACTTAAGCTAGAACCTAATACCTAGAACTAATACCTAAGAATACGTTCAGCGGACGAAGGGTGACAGATTACCAAAGATAATTCTTATCCCGTTCCATATCCCCTTTCCATAGGATTTCTAGGACAAGCCCTCTGACGTCACGCGACACACCCTCACTGGTTTCTGTGACAGCCTTGGCAGGATTTTCACCCCTGGCAAAATTCCCATGACCAGCCCCCTTTTTTTTTCTATGACAAGCCCTCTGACGTCATGTGAAACACACCCTTTGAAATTCTGTGACATGCCCTCTGACGTCATATGACACACCCTCGCACCTCTTTCTGGGCAAAATCATGTCTAGACGCGTTTCCAGGTGGTTGCAACTATTTTATCGAAAATCAGTTTCTTTCTGGAAGTGGGACAGCCAAAACAAATGCTTAAACATTATTGAATATTGAAAGTATTGATGAAACAGGACCTAGAGTGCCTAAGGCTTTGGTAGAAATTACAAGGGGTTGCCGGCTAACACTAGAATGAGACAAGATGTATAATGGATATGTTATAACATTAAGCAAATTCAAGCCGGAAGAACAAATGGGCTTTGTGGCTAAGGTGAATATAGCGCATATACAGAGACTACAAGATGGATTAAATGCACTGGCGAAATATATTGCAGAGAACAATTTATAGAAAACGGTTAGTCTGTATTTGGTAGTAAGAGTGTTGATTTGAGCATCAGAAAATATTACATAATCTAGTAAAATTGGAAAACTGACTAACTTTCTGGAATTATCTCTTCAAAGAAAGCTTCTCGAGAAATGCTTAACGATATAATGGGAACTGATTCCGAATCTTTGGACTATTGTCGTCGTGGTCCCCAAGATATATTTATAGATATTTTAATCGAGACAAAACAAGATGATATAGTGGTTTTACTCTTAACCACTACTTAGATGGGAATTTTGTAACGCTTCTAGGAGACATTTTTGTTGTTTGACAGTCAGTTTGTTTCTGAAAGTGAGAGTGTCAACATCGACAAATGTGTTATACGTGCCCATTATGCTTGTGTACTTTGGGCAGCTGGTCATCCTGTGAGAATTGTACTTTTGCTGAAGACTATTATAAAAAGTGTAAATTATGCAATCCATGTAAATTGCATAGAGGATATGCAGTACAATTTAAAGACTGTAATTCTTTTCTTGAAGAGATTTGTGACTCTCATACTAGAGATTCTTATGCTCCAATTGTCACTATGACAAATGCGATCAATGGGAAAATACTTATCCTGGCATGATTGAAAAAACCCTAAACTTGAGTTCTGTTTATTTTTAAGAGACTGGTGTCGTCGCGGCTTTAAGTTATTTTGGGAAAAAAACCTGGACTACGCTTCAATTGCTGGAATAAGAAAAAAGTGGTTTGTACAACATCACTGTGAAGGTATTGGCTATTAATAATAATAATCATAATAATAATAATAATAATAATAATAATAATAATAATAATTTTATTTCGACTCTTCATACAAATGCAATGTAAATGCTCGGAGGGGTTATTATGATCATAAGCATTGTCAAAATCTAAGTATCAGAGTGAATAAATTCTTTTATCAACTTCATTTGTCGGTTACATCAGATAACGTTCACAAAATCTAAGTATAAATTTTTTTATCAGCATCATTTGCTGGATACGTTGGTTAACATTATCAAAATCTAACTATCTGAGTGATTAAATTCTATATCAACATCTATTATCGGATACAAAGGATAACATCGACAAAATCTAAGTATTAGAGTGAACAAATGTTTTCTATTAATATCTCTGTCAGTTAAATCGGATAAAATTGACAAAATCGAACTATCACATTGAATAAACTATCAGGTTCAATTTTGTCAATTTTATCCGATATAACTCACAAAGATGTTGATAGAAAACAATTATTCACTCTAATACTTAAATTTTGTAGATGTTATCCTATGTATTCGAGAGGAGATGTTGATATAGAAATTAATCTCTCTGTCACTTCGATTTTGATAATGTTAACTGACGTATCCAGCAAGTGATGCTGATAAAGAATTTATTCACTATGGTACTTAGAATTTCTCAATTTTACCCGACGTATCCAACAAAGGATGATGCTGCAGATCATTCTAATACATAGATTTTGTCAATGTTATCAGACGTATAAAAAGACTCCTTGCCTGTGTTCTGTATAATACACAAGTACATAATGATAGATGGGGGCAATGTATAATATTCTTTAGCAATGGACTATGCTAAAAAGTTGAAAGTAATAGAGTCATCGGTGTCAAGATGACCTTGTGACTTGACCTAGCTTTACTTCTCGACTGTGTTCTGTATAATACACAAGTACCATTTGAGCAGTGCTGTCAATATAAAATATGCTTTAGCAGTGTAGTATATTAAAAAGTTGATACTAATAAAGATGTAGATTCCAAGAAAAGAATTTTAATAAAGAAATTTAGAACAATCCTTAGAAATCAACTAGTGAGATGATTATGGGTATGAACCATCAAAGACCGCAACCACCAATGACTCTAACCACCAAGGCTCTCAACCTCCAAGAGTCCCCTATCCCCAACCACCAAGGGGCCCCCTTCCTCCAACCTTGCCCCCCCTTTTTTTAATTTTTTTTGAAGTTTTCGTTAAACGTTTTTTATTTTTTTTAACTTATTTTTTTTCAATTTTTTTTACATCTCTTCGAATGACATAAAACAGACTTAAAACGTAAAAAATTCCCATTTAATATTCTCCAAATTCAAAATGAGAATGATATAGAAATGTTAGTCGTGACTTTTACTATTAGAAAAATAACGTTTGTAGTAGCATTTTTTTGGAGTGAATTTTTTTGGACTTAGAAAATTATTCAACTTTTTTTTACAGGTCTTAGAATAACATAAAACATACCTAAAACATTAAAAATTTACATTTAATATTTTCCAAATTCAAAATGAGAATGATGTAGAAATGTTAGTCGTGACTTTTACTATTAGAAAAATAACGTTTGTAGTAGCATTTTTTTGGAGTGAATTTTTTTGGACTTAGAAAATTATTCAACTTTTTTTTACGAATCTTAAAATGACATGAAATATGCTTGTGGCTGTACCAATAGTACACTATGCTTGCTCTTAGATACGACGCTGCTTTCCCAGTGGTACTCTATGGGTACTTATCGAGACTACCTAGTTTATTATGGGTATTAAATCAGTAATTTTCACACATTGGCAGGATAAACACCTGCATCATATTTCGAAAAAAAAGAAAATGAATTATTCAAAGAAAGTGTGTACAAACGATTAAGTCATCGTCGTATTGATTGCTGACAAAGATCGATATTTTAACTATGAACCAATATTAATGGAGATTTTATTAGAAATGTATGCATGCTTTGTCATGACAGCGAAACGCTGAATTTCTTTCGACAACTGAAACCCTTCAACATCACTCATGGTGGATATGCGAGAGTGAGATCTCTAGAGAAGTTAGTGCTAAAAGAGAATGCCGACATAAAAATAATAGTTGATGAAGACGGGCATTTTCTCGCTAATGACTCTGGTACCACGTTACCTGTTGTTAGATCCTATTGCCATCGTTCCGGTATTAATATTCGGATGAAAACGAAGAGAAAAAGAGAGGCCAGCTGTTGCACTACTATCATAAATAATATTTTGTCCACATGCAAGAACTGTTACCTGTGTAAACACAATGTGAGAATAGACAGTGATATCACTAACAAAATCAAATGGGCATTGGGAGACAATATAAATAATGAATATAAAGATAAATTGATGGAAAATAATGCGCAGGTGAATATTATTACTACGACTGATCAAATAGTCGATGAACCCATTAATTCCAAAGATGAAACGCATAATGAGCCTGTAGATGACACCCCCATAAAAATTGTATATGACCAAAAATGGATTAATGATTATTCTACTGATTACGAACTAAGAGAAGAGAGTAGCTGCAGTATCAAGAGAGAAAACGATGAACTATTTTATGGAACAGATTCAGAATGTCCAAAGTTGTTCAACGATATTAATAATGTATAATATTATATTTTTTTATTAATATTCTACATGTCATTATTCCATTAAAAATATATTATGCATTACCTTATTCTGTGTTCATTATTTTTAGAGTATGCTAGCATATAAATATTTGGAATGTCTATTAAAACATCGGAGATGTAAGAAAAGGAATTTTCATACATCTTATGTCGGATAGATAGGTTAACATACACAAAATCTGAGTACCAGAATGAATAAATTGTTTATCAACATCTTTTGTCGGATAGGTCAGGATAAAAATGATAAAATCTAAGTATCAGTAAATAGATAAAATTTACAAAATTGAACTATCAGACTGCGTAATTTCTTTATCAACATCTTTTATCGGATACGTCGGATAACAATTTCAAAATCTAAGTATCAGAGTGAATTAAATTCTTTTATCAACTTCCTTTGTCGGTTACATCAGATAACATTCGCAAAATCAAAATATAAATTCTTTATAAACATCATTTGCTAGATACGTTGGTTAACATTATTAAAATCTAACTATCAGAGTAATTAAATTCTATATCAACATCGAGAGAGTGGCGCACCACTCTAAGTGAACCTAAATTAACCTAACGTTTTGCATTTCTCTCTCATTATGACTGTCTTAGCGGGTGTGCTGCCATTTAAAACCAGTCTAACCTAAATTTAATGCAACGATGCATAAAATCATTAGAGTGGCGCATCACTCTAAGTGAACCTAAATTTACCTAAATTTTTGCATGTCTTTCTCACTGTGACTGTCTGAGCGGGTGTGCTACCATCTATAACTAGTCTAACCTATATTCAATGCAACGATGCATAAAGTCAAATTTAATAAGGCTTAGATTTTATGAATGTTATCTTTTGTATCCGATAAAGACGTTGATAACAAATCTATTCACACTGATACTTAGATTTTGCCAATTTTATCCGATGTATCTGACAAAAAGATGTTCCGACGTATCCACCATAGGATGTTGATAAAGATTTGTTCACTCTGATACTTAGACTGTTTCAATTTTATCCGACATAACCGAAAAAGAAGTTAATGAAGTATTTATTCATTCTAATACATTGATTTTTTCAGTGTTATCCGACGTATCCGACAAATGATGTCGATAAAAAAATGTTAATAAAGTATTTATTCACTCTGATACTTAGTTTTAGTCAATGTTATTAAACGTATCTGTCAAAAGACATTGATAACGAATTTATTCACTCTGATAGTTAGATTTTCTTAATTTTATCAAGGGTATCTGACAAATGATGATGATAATGAAAAGATACTGATAAAGAATTTCTTCAATCTGATACTTAGATTTTGTCAATTTTATGCGATGTATCTGACAAAAGATGCTGATAAAAAATTTATTCTCTCTGATACTTAGAATGTGTCAATTTTATCCCAGGTATCCAAGAAATGATGTTGATAAAGAATGTTAATAATGAATATATTCTCTCTGATACTTAAATTTTGTCAATTTTATCAAACATATCTGTCAAAAGAGATTGATAACGAATTTATTCACTCTGATACTTAGATTTTCTTAATTTTATCAAGGGTATCTGACAAAAGACGATGATAAAGAATTTATTCACTCTGATACTATCAAACGTATCGGTCGAAAGATATTGATAAAGAATTTGTTCACTCTGATGCTTAGATTTTCTCAATTTTATCGAACATATTTGACAAAAGACAATAATAAAGAATTTATTAACTCTGATACTTAGATTTTGAGAATGTTATGTGATGTAACCGACAAAGGAATTTGAAAAAAGAATTTATTCACTATGATACTTAGATTTTCACAATTTTATCTGACGTATCCGGCAAAAGATGTCGACAAAGAATTTATTCAATATGATAGTTCATTTTTTCAATTTTATCCGATATAACTTACAGATATGTTGAGAGAAAACAGTGATTCACTCTAATACTTAGATTTTGTCAATGTTATCCTATGTATTCGAGAATAGATGTTGATATAGAATTCAATCACTCTGATAGTTAGATTTTGATAATATTAACCACCGTATCCAGCAAATGATGCTGATAAAGAATTTATACTTAGATTTTGTGAATGTTATCTGATGTAACCGACAAAGGAAGTTGATAAAAGAATTTACTCACGCTGATACTTAGATATTGACAATGTTATCCGACGTATCCGATAAAAGATGTTGATAAAGAATTTATTCACTCTGATATTTAGATATTGACAATGTTATCCGACGTATCCGATAAAAGATGTTGATAAAGAATTTATTCAGTCTGATAGTTTGATTTTGTCAATTTTATCCGATGTAACTGACAGAGATGTTGATATAAAACATTTATTCACTCTAATACTTAGATTTTGTCGATGCTATCCTACGTATCCGAGAATAGATGTTGATATTGATTTTAATCACTCTGATACTTAGATTTTGATAATGTTAATCGACGTATCCAGCAATGCTGATAAAGAATTTATTCACTACGATACTTAGAATTTCTCAATTTTATCCGACGTATCCGACAAAGGATGATGATAAAGAATTTATTCATTCTAATACATAGATTTTGTCAATGTTATCTGACGTATCCGACAAATGATATCAATAAAGAATGTTAATAAAGAATTTGTTCACTTTGATTCTTAAATTTTGTCACTGTTATCAAAAGTATCTGTCAAAAGAGATTGATAAGGAATTTATTCACTCTGATGCTTAGATTTTCTCAAGTTTATCTATCATATCTGACAAAAGACGATGATAAAGAATTTATTCACTTTTATACTATCAAATGTATCTGTCAAAAGATATTGATAAAGAATTTATACACTCTGATGCTTAAATTTTCTCAATTTCGTCAAACATATTTGACAAAAGACAATGATAAAGAAGTTATTCACACTGATACCTAGATTTTGTGAATGTTATCGGATGTAACAGACAAAAGAAGTTGATAAGGAATTTAGTCATTCCGATACTTAGATTTTGATAATATTATCCGACGTATCCGACAAAAGATGTTGGTAAAGAATTTATTCAGTCTGATACTTAGAATTTGTCAAAATTACCCAATGCATCAGACAATAGATGTTGATACAGAATTAATAAAAAAAATCCGAAAAATAAGTTTTTCAAAGAAAAGTAAAGGCCATTTTAAAATTAAGCTCAGGAGATATAAATACCTGTTAGAATTCAAACTCAAAACGACCAGAAATTACTATTAAAGAATAAATGAAACCCAAAACGAACAGAAATTAAATAAACAATCATAGCAAAAAACATAGAACAAGTAATAATATAAATGAATAAATAGATCTTAAAGCGAGTAATGCTTACATTGGATATGAAAATCAATCTTAAAACGAAAACAAATATTTTGCTATTAAAGTATAAATGAAACTTAAAACGAACAGAAATTAAATAAACAATCAATGCGAACAAACATACAATATATATTAATGTAAATGAATAAATAAATCTTAAAACGAGTAAAACTTAAATTGAATATGCAAATCAAGCTTGAATCGAACAAAAATAACTACAAACAAGAGTTTGGGTATCGTCTCACCGCAGAAGCCTAAAACCTACTGCGTCATTGGCGCTTTACTGAAAACAATTCTTTGAAGTATTTTCACTTTTGTAACTTTAAGAAATCAAAAACTAATTAACATTTTAGGGAATAAACATCAGCATATGAATATTAAATTGACAATACATATTTTTTTCAGTAAACTTATTTGAATTTTTTTCAGTAAAGTACAAATTATATTCTGGTTTTTAGAAAGCATAAAGGTTTTGAACCCTACTCACATTAATTTATGCTCGTTTTGAGTTTGACTCTAATATTTATTTTAATATTTGTTCGTTTTGAGTTTCATTTATTTATTGATACTGATTTGGGGTAGTTGTATGCTTGGTAGATTATATGATAGTCCGGACGCCAGGTGTTGAAAATGTGAACCATACCACGAAGGAATGGGGCTGCTACGAGAATTAGCCTAACCTCCATCCCCTAAATTGACCATGCGGATTCAAAAATACCAATGGCACTTGCTTGCGAGTGGTGGAACACTCCGAAACTTGACATTTTATTATATTTTGGTGTTTCATGCAAGAAAATGAATGTTCCACAAAGTTTGAGGTGCAATTTTCAGCTCAAATAGAAATGCCTAGAAGCCAGACCATAGAATGTTTTCATAACAAACTAACACGATTAGTTACAAAAAATGGCAAAGTTAAAAAAATGGCAAAACTATATGAGTCTTCAACAGTCTTGGAAAGTATAAACAAAATCAAATTGAATATTAGATATATAATGATATTAATTGTTGAAAGATCGATCAGTTCAAGATTTGTTTTCACTGTAATTTTTATTTTCATTTTCAATGCTGTAAGAACTGGAAAATAATAAATTTGTAATATACGAGCAATTCGTTTTCAGTGAAGCACCAATGACGCAGAAGGCTTTAGGTTTTTACAGTTAAAGAAGGGGCAGTATCCAAATTTTGCTTGTAGTGAAACTATATTTGTCTTGACCAATCTTGAAAAGAACTAATAAATTAAACTGAATATTTGATGCATAATGATATTAATTGCTAAAAGCTCATCAGTTCAAAATTTTACTGTAATTTTAATATTTATTTTCAATATTAAGTACAAAAGAAAACATTTGTAATATAATTCGTTTTCAGTAAAGCACCAATGACGCAGTAGGTTGTAGGCTTCTGCAGTGAGACGATACCCAAACTCTTGTTTGTAGTCATTTTTATTCGATTCAAACTTGATTTGCATATTCAATTTAAGTTCCACTCGTTTTAAGATTTATTTATTCTTTTACATTAATATATATTGTATGTTTGTTCGCATTGATTGTTTATTTAATTTTTGTTCGTTTTAAGTTTCATTTATACTTTAATAGCAAAATATTTGTTTTCGTTTTAAGATTGACTTTCATATTCAATCTAAGCATTACTCGCTTTAAGATCTATTTATTCATTTATATTATTACTTGTTGAATGTTTTTGCTATGATTGTTTATTTAATTTCTGTTCGATTTGGGTTTCATTTATTCTTTAATCGTAATTTCTGGTCGTTTTGAGTTTGAATTTTAACAGGTATTTGTATCTCCTGAGCTTAAGTTTAAAATGGCCTTTACTTTTCTTTGAAAAACTTATTTTTCGGAAAGTTTTTTTAATTAATTTTTGTTCGTTTTTGATTGAAAAAAGTTTCAAGTTTTTATAGCATGGGGTATGCTTACTTTCCGATTATTGTTGACTTTAAAAAACGGATCTAGAACTTTCAATTTAAATCGAATGAGACTTTTTTCAAAGTCAATACGATTGCCTCTTTGATAAAAACCTTATATATGAACAATAGACAGCTTGCATAACTTGTGGAAAGCGATTGAAAACAATGGAAGGATTGAAAAAATAGCTCCAATAAGGGGGTTTAGACCATTTCACTTGCTGACACAAAGGGATCACGACTGTTTGGAATTGACCTTAATAGGAATTTGTGTGCCAAAGCAATTTTGCATCTATCACAGAGTATGTATTTTAACCTTATAATTGGATAATTATAATAGATTTCCTATGTGTTTTTCCCATACAAACCCCTTCCCATAAGTTATAAACCCCCTTAATAAGTTATACCCCAGGGCATAAATTGAAACGCCTACCCCTGGGCCCTGGTGGGCTGTGTCGAAACCGGAGTTTTTTGTTATCAGAACTTTGAACTATTTTAACAAAATTATTATCTCAAAATTTTTATCTGATGCATTTAGGGCGGAGAGGAGGGAGAAGGGCTAGTTGCCCTTCAATCTCTTTTGACTCCTAAACAGTGAACAAGAACTTTCAATTTTCAATCAAATGAACCCTCTCTAAATTTTACACGAGCATCCCTTCCATAAGAAATAATATGAAGGATTCGGAGAATCCTTAAATTACAACCCTTGTCCTGAGGGCTTTTTGGGAGTTGTAATCCTCAAAGACCTAATTTCCACAACTTAAAACTACGTTTAATAAAGTGACTGTCTCAAAATTTTGATTGGATGTGTTTGGGGAAAAGGTGGGCGTGAGAGGGGGGTTAGTTGTCCTCAAATAACTTTCGACTATTACAAAGGGCACTAGCCCTCAGAATTTCCAATCGAATGAGCCTTTTTTGAAGTTTCTACGACACCGCCTTCTCTAAAAACCTTATATGCCCCCCGGGCATAACTTAAAACCCTTGCCCTGAGGATTGTGGGGGATTGTCCTCCTCAAAAACATATTTTCTATCTGGAAATCAACTACGCTGAACGAAATAGCTATCTAAAAATTTTGATTGGATGTGTTTGTGGGAATGATGGGCGTGGGGGGGGGAGGCTAGTTGCCCTCCAATCACTTTCGACTATTAAAAAGGGCACTAGCCCTTTGAATTTCCAATTGAGTATCCCTGTTTTGAAGTTTCTACGACAACGCCTTCTATAAAAACCTTATATGCCCCCAGGGTATAACTTAAAACTCTTGTCCTGAGGGTTGTGGGGGAGTGTCCTCCTCAAAAACATATTTTCTATCTGGAAATCAACTACGCTGAACGAAATAGCTATCTAAAAATTTTGATTGGATGTGTTTGGGGAAATGATGGGCGTGAGGGGGGGGGGGGCTAGTTGCCCTCAAATCACTTTCGACTATTAAAAAGGGCACTAGCCCTTTAATTTCGAATCCCTGTTTTGAAGTTTCTACGACAACGCCTTCTATAAAAACCTTATATTCCCAGGGCATAACTTAAAACCCTTGCCCGGAGGGGTGGGGTAGTGTCCTCCTCAAAAATATATTTTCAATCTGGAAATCAAATACGCTGAGCAAAAATGGCTATCTCAAAATTTTGATTAGATCTGTTTGGGGGAATGATGGGCGTAGGAGGGGGGCTAGTTTCCCTCCAATCACTTTTGACTATTAAAAAGGGCACTATCCCTCTGAATTTCCAATCGAATGAGCCTTAAGTTTCTATGACATCGCCTTCTATAAAAACCTTATATGCCCCCAGGGCATAACTTAAAACCCTTGTCCTGAGGATTGTAGGGAATTGTCCTCCTCAAAAACATGTTTTCTGTCTGAAAATCAACTACGCTGAACAAAATAGCTATCTCAAATTTTTGATTGGATGTGTTTGGGGGAATGATGGGCGTGGGGTGGGCTAGTTGCCCTCCAATCACTTTCAACTATTAAAAAGAGCACTATCCCTTTGAATTTCCAATCGAATGAGCCTTTTTTGAAGTTTCTATGACAACGCCTTCTATAAAAACCTTATGTGCCCCCAGGGCATATCTTAAAACCCTTGCCCTGAAGGTTCTGGGGGAGTGTCCCCTTTTATCTGGAAATCAACTAGGCTGAACAAAATGTCTATCTGAAAATTTTGATTGGATGTGTTTGGGGAAATGATGGGCGTGGGGGGAGGGGGCTAGTTACACTCCAATCACTTTCGACTATTAAAAAGGGCACTAGCCCTTTACTTTCCAATCAAATGAGCATGTTTTGAAGTTTCTACGACAACGCCTTCTATCAAAAACTTTATATGCCCCCAGGGCATAATTTAAAACCCTTGCCCTGAGGGTTGTGGGGGAGTATCCTCCTCAAAAATATATTTTCTATCTGGAAATCAACTACGCTGAACAAAATGGCTATCTTAAAATTTTTATTGGATGTGTTTGAGGGAATGATGGGCGTGGGGGGGGGGCTAGTTGCCCTCTAATCATTTTCGCCTATTAAAAGGGCACTAGAAGTCTCGATTTCCAATCGACTGAAGCATCTTTGAAGCTTCTACGACGACCCCTTCCATATGAAGTGCCTCTGAAAAAAAAATAATAAAACATTGGAGCCGTAGGACCTTTACTATAGGCAACGCTACAGCGTTGCCTCTGATTTAATCACTCTGACACTTAGGTTTTGATAATCTTAACCGACAAATCCGGCAAACGTTGTTGATAAGAAATCTATTCGATCTTATGCTTAGATTTTATCAGTTTTATCCCGACCTATCCGACAAAAGATGTTGATAAAGAATTTATTCCTTCAAATACATAGATTTTGTCAATGTTATCCGATTATCCGATAAATGATATCGATAAAGAATGTTAATGAAGAATTTGTTCACTCTGATACTTAAATTTTGTCAACCTTAGCCCTGGGGACTCTGGGGGGTTTTTCATCCTTAAATAAATAATTTCCAGAATTTTCAACTACGTTGAAGAAAAAGGCTATCTCTAAACTTTGATTGAACATGTTTGGGAAAATGGTGGACGTGAGAGGGGGGTTAATTACTCTCGACTCACTTTCGAATATTAAAAAGGGCAATTTCAATTTCCAATCAAATGAGCCCCTTTTGAAATTCCTACAACAACTTTCTATATAAACCTTATATGCCCCAAGGGCATAACTTACAACCCTTGCACTCAGGGCTCTGATGGGGTTATTATCCTAAAAGACCTAATTTCCAGAACTTTCGACTACGTTGTACAAAATGGATATCTCAAAATTTTGATTAGATGTGTTTGGGGAAATGGTGGGTGTGAGAGGGTGTTAGTTGCCCTTCAAACACTTTCGACTATTAAAAGAGCACTAGTCCTTTCAATTTTCAGTTGAATGAGCCCTTTTTGGTGTTTTTACAACATCGCTTTCAATAAAAACCTTACATACTCCCAGGGCATATATTAAAACCCTTGCCCTGAGGGTTGTGGGGGGTATGGATTGTCATCCTTAAAGACCTAACTTCCAGAACTTTCAACTACGTTGAATAAAATGGCTATCTAAAAATTTTGAATGGATGTGTTTGGGGAAAAGGTGGGCGTGAGAGGGGGGTTAGTTGCCCTCAAATAATTTTTTCGACTATTCAAAAGGGCACTATTCCTTTGAATTTCCAATCGATTGAGCCCTAATTTCAAGTTTCTACGACAAAGATTTCAATAAAAACCTTATATGCCTCCAGGGCATAACTTATAACTCTTGCCCTAAAGAATGTGGGGGGAGCGTCCTGCTCAAAGGTATAATTTCCTGAACTTTAAACTGCGTGGAACAAAATAGCTACCTAAAAATTTTGATTGGATATGTTTGGGCATATCCGGCATATCCGACAAGGGACGATGATAAAGAACTTATTCGCTCTGATATTTAGATTTTGTGAATGTTACCTGATGTATCTGACAAAAGAAGATGATAAAGAATTTATTCAATATGATACTTAGATTTGGTCAGTGTTATCAAACGTATCAGTCAAAAACATTGATAAAGGATTTATTCACTCTGATACTTAAATTTTCTCAATTTTATCAACTATATTTGACAAAAGACGATGATAAAGAATTAATTCACTCTGACACTTAGATTTTATGAATGTTATCTGATGTATCAGACAAAGGAAGTTGACAAAGAATTTATTCAGTCTAATAGTTATATTTTGACAATGTTATCCGATGTATAAGACAAAAGATGTTGATAAAGAATTTATGCAATCTGATACTTAGATTTTGTCTATTTTATCCGATGTATCTGACAAATATGTTGATAGAAAAAATTTATTCATTCTGATACTTGGATTTTGTCACTTTTATCCCATGTATCTGAAGATAGATGTTGATACAGAATTTAATCACTCTGACACCTAGGTTTTGAAAATGTTAACTGAAATATTCGGCAAAGGATGTTGATAAAAAATCTATTCTCTGTGATACTTAGATTCTATAATTTTTATCCTGACCTATCCGACAAAAGATGTTGATAAAGAATTTATTCATTCTGATACTTAGATTTTGTGTATGTTAACATATCTATCCGACATATGATGTATGAAAATTCCTTTTCTTACATCTCCGATGTTTTAATAGACTTTCTAAACGTTTGATATGCTAGAATACTCTAAAAATAATGAACACATAACAAGGTAATGCATAATATATTTTTAATGAAATAATGACATGTAGAATATTAATACAAAAATATATTATTATACATTATTAATATCATGTGTCATCTAAAGGTTCAATATGCGTTTCATCTTTGGGATAAATGGGTTCATCGACTATATGATCAATAGTAGTAATAATGTTCACCTACACATTATATTCCATCAATTATCTTTATATTCATTAGTGATATTGTCTGCACATTGTGTTTACACAGGTGACAGTTCTGGCATGTAGGCAAGATATGATTTATGATATTAGTGCAACAGTTGGCCTTTCTTTTCCTCCTCGCTTTCATTCGAATATTAATACCGGAACGATGGCAATAGGATCTATCTTCCGGTAACGTGTTACCAGAACCATTAGCAAGAAGATGCCCATTTTCATCAACTATTATGTTGTGTTGGCATTCTCTTTTAACCCTAACTTCTCTGGAGATCTCACTCTCGCATATCCACCATGAGTTATGTTGAATGGTATCGGCAGTCCAAAGAAATTCAGCTTTTTGCTGTCATGACAAAGCACACATACATTTCCAGTAAGATCTCCATTAATGCTTGTATCATAGTTCAAATATCAATCTTTGTCAGCATTCAACACAACAATGATTTTATCATGTGTACACACTTTCTTTGAATAATTCATTTTCACTTTATTTTTCTAAATATGATGCATGTTTTTATCCTTCCAATGTGTGAAAATTACTGATTTAATACGCATAATAAACTAGGTAGTCTCGATAAGTA
Source organism: Artemia sinica (assembly GCA_027921565.1). Taxonomy (NCBI): domain Eukaryota; kingdom Metazoa; phylum Arthropoda; class Branchiopoda; order Anostraca; family Artemiidae; genus Artemia; species Artemia sinica. The sequence continues at coordinate 50,911,253 of CM051267.1, forward strand.
CCCATAGAGTACCACTGGGAAAGCCGCGTCGTGTCTAAGAGCCAGCATAGTGTACGATTGGTACAACCACAAGCATATTTCATGTAATTTTAAGATTCGTAAAAAAAGTTTAATAATTTTCTAAGTCCAAAAAATTCAGTCCAAATACAGGTGCTACTACAAACATTATTTTTCTAATAATAAAAGTCACGACTAACATTTCTATATAATTATCATTTTGAATTTGGAAATATTAAATATGAATTCTTTATGCTTTAAGTATGTTTTGTGTCATTCTAAGACATGTAAAAAAAGTTGAAAAAATTACCATGTTAAAAAAAGTAAAAAACGGGGGGGGGGGGGCCCAAAAAGTTGGAGGAAGGGGGCCCCTTGGTGGTTGGGGATAGGGGTTCCTTGGAGGTGGAGGTGCTTGGTGGTTAGGGTCATTGGTGGTTGCGGTCCTTGATGTTTCATACCCATAATCATCTCACTAGTTGATTTCTAAGGATTTCTAAGGTTTGTTCTGAATTTCTTCATTAAAGTTCTTTTTTTGGCATCTACACCTTTATCAATATCAACTTTTTAGTATACTACAATGCTAAAGCATATTTTATACTGAAAACACTGCTCAAATGGTACTTGTGTATTATACATAACACAGTCGAGAAGTAATGCTAGGTCAAGTCACTAGGTCATCTTGACACCGATGACTCTATTGCTTTCAATTTTTTAGCATAGTCCATTGCTAAAGAATATTATACATTGCCCCCATCCATCATTATGTACTTGTGTGTTATACAGAACACAGGAAAGGAGTATGGCCAGGTTAAGTCGCAAGATCTTCGTCTCGTTGCTAAGCCTTTCCATAGACTGATAAATATTATGCCATTCTAAAATTTATGTCAAGTTACATGAGACTTACCATCCTCTCAGACTTAACTTAACTGGTAAGCAGTTTAAGCCATTTTACCATGGCTAAACATCTATATTCATCGTAACGTTACAAATTAAAACAATTATAACCGTACCATTCCATTCAACGTTCTATAATTACCCGTGATGCATTCTTAACCAAACCTAAGGAGATGCAAGATACCTTTAAGCTAGAGGTTATTATTCTGTTTGACTCAGAAACATGTCCGACTTAGCTGTATCGCTAGTAGAAACATCATTTTATAGTAAAAAAACCTTAGTCCAGAAAATGGGTATTGACTGAAAAACCTGTCTGACAAGTCAAGTTCGCATTATAGGTCCATAATATAGCCTGTTTGGTCACTTTATAGGTTCATAATATAGAGTGCTTGGTCACTTTATGCAATCCCCTCTAGGACTATGTATATCGATACTACTTAGAGGGGTGAACTCCCTAATATACGAATATAGAAGTTCGTTACTCAAGTTAATTTGTAAGTTACGTCAGAAAAAAAAAATTGAGACAGCCATTTAGCCAAAAAAATTTAATTATTCATTTTAATTATTCAGGTACGGTGAGCCAAAATCAAAGCTGCATTAATTCAAAACGTTCAGAAACTAAATGAAAAAACACGTTTTTAATTGAAAGTAAGGAGCAACATTAAAACTTAAACCAACAGAAATTATTCCGTATAAGAAAGGGGCGGTCCCCTCTTCAACGCCTCGCTTTTTGCACTAGAGTTTTACTCTGTCTCACAACTTTATTTTTTGAAACAATAAAAATCTTTAGCGTAAAGAGCGAGGCGATATACGGAATAATTTCTGTTCGTTTTAAGTTTTAATGTCACTCCTTACTTTCAGTTACAATTTTTTTTTTATTTAATAACTACAAAGCACAAACTGCTTTTAAAGCATACCGATACACTACTCGAAAGACTTTGAAAGATTAAAACAATCCATTTTTGAAAAGTTTCAAGTCTCCCCCGAGCCCTTTCAGAGAAGCTTTAGAAGCGAAAGAAAACGAGACAACGAAACTTACAAAGAATACGGGTAAAAATTGAAAGATATCTGTTTAAAATGGCTAGACTTAGAAAATAATAAAATGTTAAAAGACCTGGAAGAGATAAAAGAAAAGATAATGGAAGTAATAGATAAAACAGTAATGGAAGAATTTTTAGAAAATACCTATTCAAATATGAGAATGTACTTAAAAGAGAAAAACCCACAAACAATTGAAGAAATGTCCGAATTAGCAGATAGGCACACTGAAATTAAGAGGGAGGCATTCCCGCCAAGAGCAAGGCTAGGAGGTAGTGGAAGAAAAGAATACCCTTACATAGAAAATAAAAACAATGTTAGCCAAACATGGCTAAAGCAAACACAATAAAGAAAGCTACTTTAAAAAATAGTGGCGGCCGGGAAAAACCCTAGAAAATTACAACTTTCGGTACTGCATGAACTGGAAAAAGCGGTAATAAAATTTGCTCACTCAAGCCCAACGGTGGGGCAGATGGGATCCCAAAGAACAAGAGATAGAATCTTGCAGCGTATTTGATGGAAAGGACTGAGACAGGATATTTTAAAATTTTGTAAGGGATGCAAGGATTGCAAATTAGTCGCATACAAAAAACCAATTTAAAAAGTTCCAATGACAAAAATACCCATTTTGGCAAACCCTTTGAGAGAATTTCAATGAACATTGTAGGTCCACTCTCGAAATCTAGCACAAGAAACAGATTCATTCTAGTTATTGATTACACTGATTGATTACTTTGATTACACACCAAAGAGTTCATACAGGTGAGAAACCATATATATGTGATGTGTGCAAGAAAAACTTTTCTCAAACAAGTCATTAGAAAAACCACCAAAGAGTGCACGCAGATGAGAAACCATATAAATGTAACATATGTCCATTTCACCATTTCATACCATTTCACCATTTCATAAGGCACCAAAGAGTGCACACAGGTGAGAAACCATATAAATGTAATGTATGTCAGGAGGATTTTTCCCGATCAAACCATTTCATAAGGCACCAAAGAGTGCACACAGGTGAGAAACCATATAAATGTAATGTATGTCAGGAGGATTTTTCCCAATCAAACCATTTCATATGGCACCAAAGAGTGCACACAGGTGAGAAACCATACAAATGTAATGTATGTCAGGAGGATTTTTCCCTATCAAACCATTTCATAAGGCACCAAAGAGTGCACACAGGTGAGAAACCATACAAATGTAATGTATGTCAGGAGGATTTTTCCCGATCAAACCATTTGATAAGGCACCAAAGAGTGCACACAGGTGAAAAACCATATAAATTTAATGTATGTCAAAAGAGTTTTTCTCAATCGAACACTTTGATTACACATCAAAGAGTTCATACAGGTGAGAAACCATATAGGTTTGATGTGTGCAAGAAACACTTTTCTCAATCAAGCCATTTGAATAACCACCTAAGAGTGTACATAGGTGAGAAACCATGTACGTCAGGAGGATTTTTCCCGATCAAACCATTTCATAAGGCACCAAAGAGTGCACACAGGTGAGAAACCATATAAATGTATTGTATGTCAGGAGGATTTTTCCCGATCAAACCATTTCATAAGGCACCAAAGAGTGCACACAGGTGAGAAACCATATAAATGTAATGTATGTCAGGAGGATTTTTCCCGATCAAACCATTTCATAAGGCACCAAAGAGTGCACACAGGTGAGAAACCATGTATGTCAGGAGGATTTTTCCCGATCAAACCATTTCATAAGGCACCAAAGAGTGCACACAGGTGAGAAACCCTACAAATGTAATGTATGTCAGGAAGTTGACAAAGAATTTATTCAGTCTAATAGTTATATTTTGACAATGTTATCCGATGTATAAGACAAAAGATGTTGATAAAGAATTTATGCAATCTGATACTTAGATTTTGTATATTTTATCCGATGTATCTGACAAATATGTTGATAGAAAAAATTTATTCATTCTGATACTTGGATTTTGTCACTTTTATCCCATGTATCTGAAGATAGATGTTGATACAGAATTTAATCACTCTGACACCTAGGTTTTGATAATGTTAACTGAAATATTCGGCAAAGGATGTTGATAAAAAATCTATTCACTGTGATACTTAGATTCTATAATTTTTATCCTGACCTATCCGACAAAAGATGTTGATAAAGAATTTATTCATTCTGATACTTAGATTTTGTGTATGTTAACATATCTATCCGACATATGATGTATGAAAATTCCTTTTCTTACATCTCCGATGTTTTAATAGACTTTCTAAACGTTTGATATGCTAGAATACTCTAAAAATAATGAACACATAACAAGGTAATGCATAATATATTTTTAATGAAATAATGACATGTAGAATATTAATACAAAAATATATTATTATACATTATTAATATCATGTGTCATCTAAAGGTTCAATATGCGTTTCATCTTTGGGATAAATGGGTTCATCGACTATATGATCAATAGTAGTAATAATGTTCACCTACACATTATATTCCATCAACTATCTTTATATTCATTAGTGATATTGTCTGCACATTGTGTTTACACAGGTGACAGTTCTGGCATGTAGGCAAGATATGATTTATGATATTAGTGCAACAGTTGGCCTTTCTTTTCTTCCTCGCTTTCATTCGAATATTAATACCGGAACGATGGCAATAGGATCTATCTTCCGGTAACGTGTTACCAGAACCATTAGCAAGAAGATGCCCATTTTCATCAACTATAATGTTATGTTGGCATTCTCTTTTAACCCTAACTTCTCTGGAGATCTCACTCTCGCATATCCACCATGAGTTATGTTGAATGGTATCGGCAGTCCAAAGAAATTCAGCTTTTTGCTGTCATGACAAAGCACACATACATTTCCAGTAAGATCTCCATTAATGCTTGTATCATAGTTCAAATATCAATCTTTGTCAGCATTCAACACAACAATGATTTTATCATGTGTACACACTTTCTTTGAATAATTCATTTTCACTTTATTTTTCTAAATATGATGCATGTTTTTATCCTTCCAATGTGTGAAAATTATTGATTTAAAACGCATAATAAACTAGGTAGTCTCGATAAGTACCCATAGAGTACCACTGGGAAAGCCGCGTCGTGTCTAAGAGCCAGCATAGTGTACGATTGGTACAACCACAAGCATATTTCGTGTAATTTTAAGATTCGTAAAAAAAAGTTTAATAATTTTCTAAGTCCAAAAAATTCAGTCCAAATACAGGTGCTACTACAAACATTATTTTTCTAATAATAAAAGTCACGACTAACATTTCTATATAATTATCATTTTGAATTTGGAAATATTAAATATGAATTCTTTATGCTTTAAGTATGTTTTGTGTCATTCTAAGACATGTAAAAAAAGTTGAAAAAATTACCATGTTAAAAAAAAAGTAAAAAACGGGGGGGGGGGCCAAAAATTTGGAGGAAGGGGGCCCCTTGGTGGTTGGGGATAGGGGTTCCTTGGAGGTTGAGGTCCTTGGTGGTTAGGGTCATTGGTGGTTGCGGTCCTTGATGTTTCATACCCATAATCATCTCACTAGTTGATTTCTAAGGATTTCTAAGGTTTGTTCTGAATTTCTTCATTAAAGTTCTTTTTTCGGCATCTACACCTTTATCAATATCAACTTTTTAGTATACTACAATGCTAAAGCATATTTTATACTGAAAACACTGCTCAAATGGTACTTGTGTATTGTACATAACACAGTCGAGAAGTAATGCTAGGTCAAGTCACTAGGTCATCTTGACACCGATGACTCTATTGCTTTCAATTTTTTAGCATAGTCCATTGCTAAAGAATATTATACATTGCCCCCATCCATCATTATGTACTTGTGTGTTATACAGAACACAGGAAAGGAGTATGGCCAGGTTAAGTCGCAAGATCTTCGTCTCGTTGCTAACCCTTTCCATAGACTGATAAATATTATGTCATTCTAAAATTTATGTCAAGTTACATGAGACTTACCATCCTCTCAGACTTAACTTAACTGGTAAGCAGTTTAAGCCATTTTACCATGGCTAAACATCTATATTCATCGTAATGTTACAAATTAAAACAATTATAACCGTACCATTCCATTCATCGTTCTATAACTACCCGTGATGCATTCTTAACCAAACCTAAGGAGATGCAAGATACCTTTAAGCTAGAGGTTATTATTCTGTTTGACTCAGAAACATGTCCGACTTAGCTGTATCGCTAGTAGAAACATCATTTTATAGTAAAAAAACCTTAGTCCAGAAAATGGGTATTGACTGAAAAACCTGTCTGACAAGTCAAGTTCGCATTATAGGTCCATAATATAGCCTGTTTGGTCGCTTTATAGGTTCATAATATAGAGTGCTTGGTCACTTTATGCAATCCCCTCTAGGACTATGTATATCGATACTACTTAGAGGGGCGAACTCCCTAATATACGAATATAGAAGTTTGATCGGGATTTTTCCCGATCAAACCATTTCATAAGGCACCAAAGAGTGCACACAGGTGAGAAACCCTACAAATGTAATGTATGTCAGGAGGATTTTTCCCGATCAAACCATTTCATAAGGCGCCAAAGAGTGCACACAGGTGAGAAACCCTACAAATGTAATGTATGTCAGGAGGTTTTTTCCCGATCAAACCATTTCATAAGGCACCAAAGAGTGCACCCAGGTGAGAAACCATACAAATGTAATGTATGTCAGGAGGATTTTTCCTGATCAAACCATTTCATAAGGCACCAAAGAGTGCACACAGGTGAGAAACCTTACAAATGTAATGTATGTCAGGAGGATTTTTCCCGATCAAACCATTTGATAAGGCACCAAAGAGTGCACACAGGTGCGAAACCATATAAATGTAATGTATGTCAGGAGGATTTTTCCCGATCAAACCATTTCATAAGGCACCAAAGAGTGCACACAGGTGAGAAACCATATAAATGTATTGTATGTCAGGAGGATTTTTCCCGATCAAACCATTTCATAAGGCACCAAAGAGTGCACACAGGTGAGAAACCATATAAATGTAATGTATGTTAGGAGGATTTTTCCCGATCAAACCATTTCATAAGGCACCAAAGAGTGCACACAGGTGAGAAACCATATAAATGTATTGTATGTCAGGAGGATTTTTCCCGATCAAACCATTTCATAAGGCACCAAAGAGTGCACACAGGTGAGAAACCCTACAAATGTAATGTATGTCAGGAGGATTTTTCCCCATCAAACCATTTCATAAGGCACCAAAGAGTGCACACAGGTGAGTAACCCTACAAATGTAATGTATGTAAGGAGGATTTTTCCCGATCAAACCATTTCATAAGGCACCAAAGAGTGCACACAGGTGAGAAACCCTACAAATGTAATGTATGTCAGGAGGATTTTTCCCGATCAAACCATTTCATAAGGCACCAAAGAGTGCACACAGGTGAGAAACCCTACAAATGTAATGTATGTCAGGAGGATTGTTCCCGATCAAACCATTTCATAAGGCGCCAAAGAGCGCACACAGGTGAGAAACCCTACAAATGTAATGTATGTCAGGAGGTTTTTTCCCGATCAAACCATTTCATAAGGCACCAAAGAGTGCACCCAGGTGAGAAACCATACAAATGTTATGTATGTCAGGAGGATTTTTCCCGATCAAACCATTTCATAAGGCACCAAAGAGTGCACACAGGTGAGAAACCCTACAAATGTAATGTATGTCAGGAGGATTTTTCCCGATCAAACCATTTCATAAGGCACCAAAGAGTGCACACAGGTGAGAAACCCTACAAATGTAATGTATGTCAGGAGGATTTTTCCCGATCAAACCATTTCATAAGGCACCAAAGAGTGCACACAGGTAAGAAACCCTACAAATGTAATTTATGTCAGGAGAATTTTTCCCGATCAAACCATTTCATAAGGCACCAAAGAGTGCACACAGGTGAGAAACCATACAAATGTAATGTATGCCAGGAGGATTTTTCCCAATCAAACCATTTCATAAAGCACCAAAGAGTGCACACAGGTGAGAAACCCTACAAATGTCATGTATGTCAGGAGGATTTTTCCCGATCAAACCATTTCATAAGGCACCAAAGAGTGCACACAGGTGAAAACCCTACAAATGTAATGCATGTCAGGAGGATTTTTCCCGATCAAACCATTTCATAAGGCACCAAAGAGTGCACACAGGTGAGAAACCCTACAAATGTAATGTATGTCAGGAGGATTTTTCCCGATCAAACCATTTCATAAGGCACCAAAGAGTGCACACAGGTGAGAAACCCTACAAATGTAATGTATGTCAGGAGGATTTTTCCCGATCTAACCATTTCATAAGTCACCAAAGAGTGCACACAGGTGAGAAACCATACAAATGTAATTTATGTCAGGAGGATTTTTCCCGATCAAACCATTTCATAAGGCACCAAAGAGTGCACACAGGTGAGAAACCCTACAAATATAATGTATGTCAGGAGGATTTTTCCCGATCAAACCATTTCATAAGGCACCAAAGAGTGCACAGAGGTGAGAAACCATACAAATGTAATGTATGTCAGGAGGATTTTTCCCGATCAAACCATTTCATAAGGCACCAAAGAGTGCACACAGGTGAGAAACCCTACAAATGTAATGTATGTCAGGAGGATTTTCCCGATCAAACCATTTCATAAGGCACCAAAGAGTGCACACAGGTGAGAAACCCTACAAATGTAATGTATGTCAGGAGGATTTTTCCCGATCAAACCATTTCATAAGGCACCAAAGAGTGCACACAGGTGAGAAACCCTACAAATGTAATGTATGTCAGGAGGATTTTTCCCGATCAAACCATTTCGTAAGGCACCAAAGAGTGCACACAAGTGAGAAACCCTACAAATGTAATGTATGTCAGGAGGATTTTTCCCGATCAAACCATTTGATAAGGCACCAAAGAGTGCATACAGGTGAGAAACCATACAAATGTATTGTATGTCAGGAGGATTTTTCCCGATCAAACCATTTCATAAGGCACCAAAGAGTGCACACAGGTGAGAAACCATATAAATGTAATGTATGTCAGGAGGATTTTTCCCGATCAAACCATTTCATAAGGCACCAAAGAGTGCACACAGGTGAGAAACCATATAAATGTAATGTATGTCAGGAGGATTTTTCCCGATCAAACCACTTCATAAGGCACCAAAGAGTGCACACAGGTGAGAAACCATATAAATGTAATGTATGTCAGGAGGATTTTTCCCGATCAAACCATTTCATAAGGCACCAAAGAGTGCACACAGGTGAGAAACCATACAAATGTAATGTATGTCAGGAGGATTTTTCCCGATAAAACCATTTCATAAGGCACCAAAGAGTGCACACAGGTGAGAAACCATACAAATGTATTGTATGTCAGGAGGATTTTTCCCGATCAAACCATTTCATAAGGCACCAAAGAGTAAACACAGGTGAGAAACCATATAAATGTAATGTATGTCAGGAGGATTTTTCCCAATCAAACCATTTCATAAGGCATCAAAGAGTGCACACAGGTGAGAAAACATATAAATGTAATGTATGTCAGGAGGATTTTTCCCGATCAAATCATTTTATAAGGCACCAAAGAGTGCACACAGGTGAGAAACCATACAAATATAATGTATGTCAGGAGGATTTTTCCCGATCAAACCATTTCATAAGGCACCAAAGAGTGCACACAGGTGAGAAACCATATAAATGTAATGTATGTCAGGAGGATTTTTCCCGATCAAACCATTTCATAAGGCACCAAAGAGTGCACACAGGTGAGAAACCATACAAATGTATTGTATGTCAGGAGGATTTTTCCCGATCAAACCATTTCATAAGGCACCAAAGAGTGCACACAGGTGAGAAAACATATAAATGTAATGTATGTCAGGAGGATTTTTCCCAATCATACCATTTGAAAAGGCACCAAAGAGTGCATACTGGTGAGAAACCATATAAATGTAATGTATGTCAAAAGAGTTTTTCTCAATCAAACACTTTGATTAAACATCAAAGGGTTCATACAGGTGAAAAACCATATAGGTGTGATATGTGCAAGAAACACTTTTCTCAATCAAGCCATTTGAATAACCACCTAAGAGTGCAAACAGGTGAGAAACCATGTATGTCAGGAGGATTTCCACCAAGCCGCCTGAGGCCAACACAGCTACGCACGCTCCTCCTCCATCGCAATATATTCAAAGCCTCCCTTTTTACACCCTCCCACGAAGTTCCCAATTCCTTTAAATCTTTCTTTATGACGTCCTCTCACCCCAGACGAGGACGACTTGCTTTCCGTTTAGCCCTAGAGGGTTGGCCGAAAAGAACAATCTTCGGCAATCTGTCATCCGCACAACGTGCCCTAGCCACCTTAACCTGTCTTTCATTGTTGCTCTAGAGAGCGGTATTGAACCATTCTATAAGATAGGTGATAAGAGTGAGTGTGGTAATTATAGAGGCATTGACCTGGGCTCTGTAGGTAGTAAATTACTTGGTAATATGATACTTTTTAGACTGAGAGATGCTGTGGACACAACGTAGGATGCTGTTTAACACCGTAGAATCACTTCCGTCACCTTCAAACATAAAAATAGTCTCTTCAACGAAAAATATGGTATAGAGGACACACAAAAAGTTATGATTAGTCGAAAGAAACAAGGTGTAGTCAACGATAAGCTTTTAACAATGTAGAATCACCTCCGTCACCTTCAAACTTAAAAATGGTCACTTCAACCAAAAATGTGGTGGATAGGACACATCACAAGTTATGCTTAGTCGAAAGAAATAAAGTGTAGTTTACGACAGGCTTTTACCAATGAAGAATCACTTCCGTCACCTTCAAACTTAAAAATAGTCTCTTCAACCAAAAAGTTGGTGGACAGGACGCATCACAAGTTGTGATTAGTCGAAAGAAATAAGATGTAGTCTACGAAAGGATTTTAACAATGTAGAATCACTTCCATCACCTTCAAACTTAAAAATAGTCTCTTCAACGAAAAATATGGTATAGAGGACACACAAAAAGTTATGATTAGTCGAAATAAATAAGGTGTAGTCTACGACAGGCTTTTAACAATGTAGAATCACTTCGGTCACCTTCAAACTTAGATATCGTCGCTTCAACCAAAAACGTGGTGGAGAGGACACATCACAAGTTATGATTAGTCGAAAGAAACAAAGTGTAGTTTACGACAGGCTTTTAACAATGTAGAATCAGTTACGTAGCTTTCAAACTTAGATATCGTTGCTTCAACCAAAAACGTGGTGGACAGGACACATCACAAGTTATGGTTAGTCGAAAGAAATAAAGTGTAGTTTACGACAGGCTTTTACCATTGAAGAATCACTTCCGTCACCTTCAAACTTAAAAATTGTCACTTCAACCAAAAATGTGGTACACAGGACACATCACAAATTGTGATTACTCGAAAGAAATAAAGTGTAGTTTACGACAGGCTTTTACCAATGAAGAATCACTTCCGTCACCTTCAAACTTAAAAATAGTCTCTTCAACCAAAAATGTGGTAGACAGGACACATCACAAATTGTGATTGCTCGAAAGAAATAAAGTGTAGTTTACGACAGGCTTTTAACAATGAAGAATCACTTCTGTCACCTTCAAACTTGTAAATAGTCTCTTTTACCAAAAATGTGGTGGAGAGGACACATCACAAATTGTGATAAGTCGAAAGAAATAAGATGTAGTCTATGACAGGATTTTAACGAAGTAGGATCACTTCCGTCACCTTCAAACACAAAAATAGTCTCTTCAACCAAAAATGTGGTGGACAGGACACATCACAAATTGTGATTAGTCGAAATAAATAAGGTGTAGTCTATGACAGGCTTTTAACAATGTAGAATCACTTCCATCACTTTCAAACTTAAAAATAGTGTCTTCAACCAAAAATGTAGTAGACAGGACACAACAAAAGTTATGATTAGTGAAAAGAAATAAGGTGTAGTCTACGACAGGTTTTTAACAATGTACACTCCTTTCCGTCACCTTCAAACTTTTCTTCAATCAAAAATGTGGTGGACAGGACACATCACAAATTGTGATTACTCGAAAGAAATAAAGTGTAATCTATGACAGGCTTTTAACAATGTAGAATCACTTCCGTCACCTTCAAACATAAAAATAGTCTCTTCAACCAAAAATGTGGTAGACAGGACACATCATAAGTTATGATTAGTCAAAAGAAATAAGGTGTAGTCTACGACAGGATTTTAACAATGTAGAAACACTTCCGTCACTTTCAAACTTAGATTTCGTCGCTTCAACCAAAAATGTGGTAGACAGGACACATCACAAGTTATGATTAGTCGAAAGAAATAAGATGTAGTCTATGACAGGATTTTAACGAAGTAGGATCACTTCCATTACCTTCAAACTTAATAATAATCTCTTCCCACTAAAATGTCAACAGGAGCTGAGATCAGACGCTTATTACTCTTCTATTTTTACCAACTATACAAACGAAAGTTCCCACTCTTGTAAGGTAGTTCCTACTCTTGTGAGCTAGTTCCCACTCTTGTAAGGTAGTTCCTACTCTTGCGAGCTAGTTCCCACTCTTGTAAGGTAGTTCCTACTCTTGTCAGCTAGTTCCCACTCTTGTAAGGTAGTTCCTACTCTTGTGAGCTAGTTCCCACTCTTGTAAGGTAGTTCCTACTCTTGTGAGCTAGTTCCCACTCTTGTAAGGTAGTTCCTACTCTTGTCAGCTAGTTCCCACTCTTGTAAGGTAGTTCCTACTCTTGTCAGCTAGTTCCCACTCTTGTAAGGTAGTTCCTACTCTTGTCAGCTAGTTCCCACTCTTGTAAGGTAGTTCCTACTCTTGTGAGCTAGTTCCCACTCTTGTAAGGTAGTTCCTACTCTTGTGAGCTAGTTCCCACTCTTGTAAGGTAGTTCCTACTCTTGTGAGCTAGTTCCCACTCTTGTAAGGTAGTTCCTACTCTTGTCAGCTAGTTCCCACTCTTGTAAGGTAGTTCCTACTCTTGTGAGCTAGTTCCCACTCTTGTAAGGTAGTTCCTACTCTTGTGAGCTAGTTCCCACTCTTGTAAGGTAGTTCCTACTCTTGTCAGCTAGTTCCCACTCTTGTAAGGTAGTTCCTACTCTTGTCAGCTAGTTCCCACTCTTGTAAGGTAGTTCCTACTCTTGTGAGCTAGTTCCCACTCTTGTAAGGTAGTTCCTACTCTTGTGAGCTAGTTCCCACTCTTGTAAGGTAGTTCCTACTCTTGTCAGCTAGTTCCCACTCTTGTAAGGTAGTTCCTACTCTTGTGAGCTAGTTCCCACTCTTGTAAGGTAGTTCCTACTCTTGTGAGCTAGTTCCCACTCTTGTAAGGTAGTTCCTACTCTTGTCAGCTAGTTCCCACTCTTGTAAGGTAGTTCCTACTCTTGTGAGCTAGTTCCCACTCTTGTAAGTTGCCCATACTCTTTGCGTTTAAGCCTCCAAAAATATATAGGTTTGATTGACCTGATTGTTAATCAAACCGTGATAAATCAAGAGTAATAATGCCACAGTAAGTAATTTGCGCCATAAAAGAAGTAATAAAGAAAAAAAAGAAAACAAAGAAGTAAATTTGCGCTATAAAGAATTGAATCAAAAGAGGCTTAACATTATCACTCCAAGAGAGTTTAGTTAAAATGTGAAATTCTTTGGAGCAAAACAACAAATTTTGAAGGTATATCAATTACCTTGAACAATATCAATTACCGATGAACTAATCAAATTTGAAGATCAACATAAAAATTAATTGGTGTAAAATTTTGTTTACAAGTATGATGAAAAAGAAGTGTGATCATTGGTTACTTTAACTGGTGTAATTTTTGATCTTTGTAATTTCTTTTTTATTTTTTTATTTTCAGAAGAGGAACTACGAGTTTTGATAATGCCTATATTCCTAAAAGAGCAAAAAAAAGAAATTAAAAAAGAAGATTTCCTTGGGGTGAACAAACCTAACTTTATTTCTTTGTCATTTTGTACTTAATAAAACGATTTAAGTTCAATTTTGCAGTCGCCACTATAGCTGCATGTTCTCCTAGATTTTTCTTTTCCTTATTGACCTAGAAATAAAGTTAGAAAAGTTAGAAGGAAAATACGAAGAATAAAATTCAACTAACGGAAAGGATATAATGTTAAGTTGATAAAGTGATCACAATTATCAGTGTGTTCTTAAAGGGGTAAAAGACAGTTTTAAGGAAAACAAATAAAGAAAAAAGAAAGGAATAAATGAAAGACAAGAATAAAGGAAGAATTCAATAGATGGAGAAGATATAATGGTAAGTCTATAAAGTGAACACATATATAAGTGTTTTCTTAAATGGATAAAAGACACTTTTTAGGAAAGAAACAAAGGAATAAAGAAAGAAATAATGGAAAGGACTAAATGAAAGACACTAATAAACGAAAAAATTTACAAATGAATAGGATATCATGGTAAGTTGACAAAGTGAATACAATTATTAGCGTGTTCTTAAAAGGACAAAAGATAGTTTTAAGGAAAGGAATAAAGAAAGAAATGGAATAAAGGAATAAAGAAAGAATTAAAGAGAAAAAGAAATGAATAAATGAAGACAAGAATAAAGGAAAAAATTCAGCTAATGGAAATGATATAATGGTAATTTGATAAAGTGAACATACTTTTTAGTGTTTTCTTAAATGGATAAAAGACTGTTTTAAGGAAAGGAATAATGTAGGAAATAAAGGAAAGAAGTAAGGAATAAATGAAAGACATGAATAAAGGAAAAATTAAACAAATGGAAACGATATAATGGTAAGTTGAAAAAGTTAAAACACTTATCAGTGTTCTCTTAAATCGATCCTCTTAAGCTGAAATAATGAATTTAATCAGATCTGTTCTTACAAAAAAAGACTGAGTTATTTCTCATGTTGTTTCCCTAGGATTTTAAAGAATATGCATGTTTTAAGCAATACATTACGTGATTCAACAAAAGGGGAAAAAATAATTTTTTTAAAGGAAAATGTCTCAACAAAGGCTGTAGAAATGGCTGTAGATCTCAGCTCCACCGTAACCTATTTCCTTCATGCCTATCCTTGGAATAGATTTCCTGACTAGATGCTGTCATAGTGGTGTCAGGACGGTCCTTTCACAAGTTCAACTAGTCAGAACATCGGCTGCGAACAGCACTACAGGGTGAGCTTGAGGAGGGGTGTCTGTTGAGAAAATCATAGCCAAGTTATAGCTGCGATAGCAATGCACTGGGTCTTGTTGCCAAGTGGCAATAAATTATGAGTTTAAATTCCTTGGGAATGAATTTCCAGAGTTTTATAGGATTATAAAGCCACGGGAGAACATTAAACAAATTTCCTGATAAGCTCTGTCAGTTCACCTACATCCGGTTTAAGACATGGATTAATTGAGCGTTACAATATGATAGGCTCAAGTCGAATCCGAACCTAAGGAAAATTGGGAGAGATTCTGTTTAACTTTAGTTCGAAGTGGAAACCGGGAGCTCCTTCAAAACTTCCTCGGGCAGGGTGAGGGGCTATAAGAGGCTATTAGAAAATATTTAAAGGAATTTCATGAAGGGCGCAAAGAGTGAGTATATGACAGAGTGCGGTTGAGGAAGAACTCGTAGAACTATGTTCGCCTCAGACGGCTTTATCATGTGATTGGTTATTAGCTGTAGAAGCAAATTATTCCATTAAAATACACTTTTGGGAGTGTTATGGAAGTCATTCTGTAACAGAAAATCCATACATGATTTAGGAACGATTTTAATTTATTAAAACAATAATATTATAAAATAATAAGATTACCTTAAGTGTATGCAATACATCACTTCATTAAAAATCCCTTCACCAAAAATTACTGTTGTCGACACACCTTTAGGCCTAGAAGGGCAGTCACGGAGTCTATCAATCAAGTTCTACATCTACAGCCTTTCCATTGCATTTCAATTTTCTATGTTGACAGCAACACTACAGTGTAACTATTTATATTTCATGAATCAAAATTTGCCTTAAAAAGGCTAAACACGAGGAGGATGCAAAATTACTAGCGTCTATGTCGAAGACCTTGTTGTAGCAAACTTACCTTTTGTTTTAACGGTCCTACAACAGACTTCAAGACTTGGAGAAGAGCAATCTCATTCCCAACAATATCTACATGATCTTCAGCAAAAATATCATAGACGGCATCAAGCGCTTCGGCAACAATCCATAGTTGACCATCTGTGGTTATCACTTGAAGAAGACAAGAGCCAATCATCTACAAGAATAGAAGCTTTTACGTTGTTTATTTTTTTTTCGTTATTCATTTCCGTGTGGATATCGCATGCTCCATATCAAGTAGGAAAAGTGCACACAAGTACAGATGTGATAGAATTCACGTTAGCAATTTTTGTTTGTTATTTACTGATTCTTTTTTGCACATTCCTTTTTTAAGTTATTTTCATTGGGTGTGCCAATTAAGAAGAGACTCCCCCCCCCCCGATTTTTAAAAGTACTTTTTCCCATTTAAAAAAATAAAAATCCCCGTTCCCCTCCATTTTCGTGAATTAGCACCTCATATTTCATTGTGTAGTATTCTCTATCGTGTTTCCTTACTAAATAGAAAGAAACAACCACTCATTGAGGTAATTATCTATTTAAAGTAGAGCAAAAATGACAATTAAAAACTGCTAATAAAATACTGGTCATCATATTTGTGGGCAACCCCGGTCTTTGCTGAAAGAAACAACAAACCATATTTAGGCACCATAAACACATATACACCATATACACATACACATAAACACCATATAAACATACATACCATATATGAAACATTAAACCAGTGGTTCACAATCGATTTTGGGCTATGCCCCACCTATGAATTTCTAAAATCCCCCTTTTGCGATATTTATTTCTGTTATTCAAAATTTTACTTGTATTAACCTGAAGGAAGCTTAAAAGGACTTTAACTTGGTATTTTCTCCGGTCATCCTATGCGCATATTTTATTTTATACTATATTATATTTTATCTTATTTTTCGCATATTATGTTTTATAAGAATATTTTCTGTATAAAACACCTCATATGAAATTCATAAGGTTATTGCAACACCTCAAATGAATCTAATTTGCTCTTTAAATGCATATGAACCTAATTTACAGGAAAATGTATTTTTTTTTTTAATTGAGACTCTGAAGCACTATAAATAATATACAGTAAGATCACGGCTCGAGTTTTGACTACTACATTCTCGGCGCGTACAAACAGCTCCTCCTACTTAATCTGCCACCAGCGGTCCAGTGTATAATACCCTGGAATACGTACTTTCGCAAAAAAACTTTCTCAAAATGCCTTTGAAACCAACTCGAGACTTCGGAACCTACTTGTAACTTCTAAAAACATCAAATAATGATATTTGGTTTTTATATATACATTGGAATAAATTAATTTAAAATTAGATTCTTTAAAATTTAGTGTTACAAAGGTGAAGTCAAGTTTCACATTCAAGAGAAATCTGACTTGTTTACCCGTGAAAAAACCGAATGTCACTTATGTTTCTACTTGTTTACATGATCTCCGGAGCACTTGCATCTCGGTCCAGCTTTGTATAATGATTGAGATAGGGAATGATCATACTGTATTATATTTATATAAAGTACTCTGAAGTATAGTCAGCGAAGGGTGCACTTTATGCCCATGATCCAACAAAATATTGCAATATTGCACCCCCACGTTGGGAATCACGGCGTTAAACTATCGAACAGGAACTGAACTTTCTTTTTTTCAGACACAAGCAAAAAGCGACTTTAAAAATTAAGACACATAAGAGATACACTGAAAGGGAGGGGGGCAGCTCCTCATACCTGGCTCGTAACATCCAAGTGGCTACTCGCACTTTCCTGACATTTCATTGTTTTTCAAAATACAGAATTATATTCGTGATATCAACAAAAATAACTAAAATGTGTTGTAGTCTATAAAGCGTCAGCAACCACTGGAATGTCAAGCAAGGGCGTAATTTGCTATGGGACAGGAGGGCAGGTGCACCTCCCAGACCTCGGTCTGACCCCCCTCCAGCTGACTAAATTAAGCCTGGATAATTCAAGCATCCACAAAAATCCGGTCAGTTTTCTTTAGTTTATCTTTACCTTCATGGTACTATATGGCTCATTTTTCAGTTTTCACTGTCATTTTCACTTGATTTGGGAAAATTAGCTCCAACTTTGTCCGCCTTCCCCAGGGATTTTTATGAAATTACGCCACTGATGTTAAGATAAAGATAAGATTTATTAATAATAGCAAAAAATCTAAAACAAAATATAAAACAGTTCTAAACCATAACGTAACTCATTTCTTTATCATAGGCAGCGCGATAGCGCTGCCTAAGTAAAGAACGATGCGGGCACAATGTGTTTTTTTTCCTCCATACCCGGGCACTTGGTATCGAAGGAATTGTCGTAGAAACTTCAAAAAGGGCTCATTTGATTGGAAATTGGAGTGGCTAGTGCCCTTTTTAATAGTTGAAAGTGATTGGAGGGCAACTAGCCCCCCTCCCACGCCCATCATTCCCCCAAACACATCCAATCAAAATTTTGAGATAGCCATTTTGTTCAGCGTGGTTGATTTCCGGATAGAAAATACGTTTTTGAGGAGGACGATTCCCCACAGCCCTCGGGGCAAGGGTTTTAAGTTATGCCCTGAGGACATATAAGAACGATGTTGGCACAATGTATCATTTACTATTTTTTTTCCTTTAGAGCAGGGAACTTCATATGGAAGGGGTCGTCGTAGAAACCTAAAAAGGGGCTCATTCGATTGGAAATCGAGGGTTCTAGTGCCCTCTTTAATAGTCAAAAGTGATTGGAGGGCAACTAGCCCCCCCCTCCCACACCCATCATTCCCCCAAACACATCCAATCCAAATTTTGAGATAGCCATCTTATTCAGCGTAGTTGATTTCCAGATAGAAAATATGCTTTTGAGGAGGAAACCCCCCCACAACCCACAGGGCAAGGGTTTTAAGTTATGCCCTGGGGGCATATAAGGTTTTTACAGAAGGCGTTGTCGTAGAAACTTCAAAACAGGCTCATTCGATTGGAAATTCAAAGGGCTAGTGCCCTTTTTAATAGTCGAAAGTGATTGAAGGGCAACTAGCCCCCACCCCTCCCCACCACGCCCATCACTCCCCCAAAGACACCCAATCAAAATTTTGAGATAGCTATTTTGTTCAGCGTAGTTGATTTCCAGATAGAAAATATGTTTTTGAGGAGGACACTCCCCCACAACCTTCACGGCAAGGATTTTAAGTTATGTCCTGGGGGCATATAAGGTTTTTATAGAAGGCGTTGTCGTAGAAACTTCAAAAAAGCGTCATTCGATTGGAAATTCAAAGGGCTAGTGCCCTTTTTAATAGTCGAAAGTGATTGGGAGGCAACTAGCCCCCCCATGCCCATCATTCCCCCAAACACATCCAATCAAAATTTTGAGATAGCCATTTTATTCAGCGTAGTTGATTTCCAGATAGAAAATATGTTTTTGAGGAGAAAAATCCCCCACACCCCTCAGGGCAAGGGTTTTAAGTTATGCCCTAGGGGCATACAAGGTTGTTATATAAGGCGGTGTCGTAGACACACCAAAACAAACTCATTCGATTGAAAATTCAAAGGGCTAGTACCCTTTTTAATATTCGAAAGTGATTGAAGGGCAACTAGCCCCCCCCCCACGCCCATCATTCCCCAAAACACATCCAATCAAAATTTTTAGATAGCCATTTTATTCAACGTAGTTGAAAGTTTTGGAAATTAGGTCTTTAAGGATGACAACCCCCCCCCCCCCCCACAGCCCTCAGGGCAAGGATTGTAAGTTATTCCCTGGGGGCATATAAAGTTTTTATTGAAAGCGTTGTCGTATAAACTTCAAAAGTGCTCATTCAATTGGAAATTGAAAGGGCTAGCGCCTTTTTTAACAGTTGAAAGTGATTGGATAGCGACTAACGCTCCTCTCACGCCCTCCATTTTCCCAAAAACATCCAATCAAAATTTTAAGATATTCAAATTGTTCAAAGTAGTTGAAAGTTCTGGAAATTATGTCTTTTAGGATGATAACCCCCTCAGAACCCTCAGTGCAAGGGTTGTAAGTTATGCCCTGGGGGCATATAAAGTTTTTATTGAAAGCGTTGTCGTGGATACTTCAAAAGGGCTCATTCAATTTGAAATTGAAAGGGCTAGTGCCTTTTTTTAATAGTTGAAAGTGATTGGATAGTGACTAACGCCCCTCTCACGCACACCATTTTCCAAAAAACATCCAATCAAAATTTTGAGATATCCATTTTATTCAACGTAGTTGAACGTTCTGGAAATAAGGTCTTTTATGATTATAGCCCCCTCAGATCCCTCAGTGCAAGGGTTGTAATTTATGCCCTGGGGGCATATAAGGTTTATATAGAAAGTTGTTGAATAAATCATAGGCAGCGCAATCGCGCTGCCTAAGTAAAGAACGGGGACACTCAGGAACGAGACAAGAAACGGGGACTAAGTAAAGAGGAGAACACTCCCCCACAACCCTCAGGGCAAGGGTTTTAAGTTATGCCCTGGGGGCATCTAAGAACGATGTTGGCACAACGTATTATTTATTATTTTTTTCCTTTAGAGCAGGGCACTTCGTATTAAAGAAGTTGCAGTAGAAGCTTCGAAAAGGGCTCATTCAGTTGGAAATTGGAGTGGTTTTTGCCATTTTAATAGTCGAAAGTGATTGGAGGGTGACTAACACCCGTTCCACGCCCACCATTTCCCGAAAAAACGTCCAATTAAAATTTTGAGATAGCCATTTTGTTCAGCGTAGTTGATTTACAGATAGAAATTATGTTGTTGCGGACAGTCCCCCACAGCCCTTAGGGCAAGGGTTGTAAGTTATGCCCTGGGGGCATATAAGGTTTTTTTATAGAAGGCGTTGTCGTAGAAACTTCAAAAAAGGCTCATTCGATTGGAAATTCAAAGGGCTAGTGCCCTTTTTAATAGTTGAAAGTGATTAGAGGGCAACAAACCGGCCTTTCACGCCCACCTTTTCCCGAAACACATCTAATCAAAACTTTGAGATAGCCATTTTATTCAACGTAGTTTTAAGTTCTGGAAATTAGGTCTTTGAGGATGACAACCCTCCCCCAGCCCTCGGGGCAAGGGTTGTAAATTATGCCCAGGGGGCATATAAGGTTTTTATATAACGCGTTGTCGTAGAAACTTCAAAAAGGGCTCATTCGATTGGAAATTGAAATGGCTAGTGCCCTTTTCAATAGTCGAAAGTGATTGGAAAGCAGCTAAAACCCCTTCCACGCCCACCATTTCCCCAAACACATCCAATAAAGATTTTGAGATAGCCATTTTGTTCCACGCAGTTCAAAGGTTAGGAAATTATGCCTTTGAGCAGGACTCCCCCCCCACAGTCTTCAGGGCAAGGATTATAAGTTACGCCCTGGGGGCATATAAGGATTTTATTGAAATCCTTGTCGTAGAAACTAACCCCCCTCTCACGCCCATCTTTTCTCAAAACACATCCAATCACTATTTTAGATAGCCATTTTATTCAACGTAGTTGAAAGTTTTGGAAATTAGGTCATTAAGGATGACAACCCCTCCCCCCCCCACAACCCTCAGGGCAAGGGTTGTAAGTTATGCCCTGGGGGCATATAAGGTTTTTATTGAAAGCGTAGAAACATCAAAAGGGCTCATTCAATTGGAAATTGAAAGGGCCAGTGCGTTTTTTAATAGTTGAAAATGATTGGAGAGCGACTAACGCCCCTCTCACGCCCACCATTGTCCCAAACATCCAATCAAAATTTTGAGAAATCCATTTTGTTCAACGTTGTTGAAAGTTCTTGAAATTAGGTCTTTTAGGATGATAACCCCCTCAGAGCCCTCAGTGCGAGGGTTGTAAGTTATGTCCTGGGGGCGTATAAAGTTTATATAGAAAATTTTTATAGAAATTTCAAAAAGGGCTCATTTGATTGGAAATTGAAATTGCCCTTTTTAATAGCCGAAAGTGAGCGGAGAGTCAGTAACGCCCTTCTTATGCCCACCATTTCCCCAAAAACATTCAATCAAAGTTTAGAGATAACCATTTTATTCAACGTAGTTGAAAGCTCTGGAAATTATGTATTTAAGGATGACGAACCCCCCAGAGCCCCAAGGGCAAAGATTGCAAGTTCTGCCTTGGGGGCTGGAGATGATAGATGGCTCTCGCGCCGTTGAGGCTGCAAGTCATTCTATCCTAGTTTAACTTGTTCAGTGCCTTGAAATACTCCTCCCTTTGCGATGAAAGTGATATTAATCAAAACTGTATTAATAGTGCTATTCTTTGTGACTGAGGCTGCTGCTGAAAACTGGATTGATCAATGCAAAAAAGGTACTTTCATTTCTTTTGCTGTTTTGGCGCCATCTGTCATAGCCACACTCGTCACACTAAGAATTTATAAAAATATAGATGACGTTCCCTTCGTTCGCAAGCGAACAAGAAGAGGACGCAGAGGTGGCAGAAAGAAATTTAAGATTGACGTGTTAGTCACCTACGGACGATTGGCCAGCCAAAAGCCTAAGCGTGAGAGGTGTTTAGTCTCAATCCCGCGCGTGAGCCTACCGCCCCGGCTGATCCCTGACAACAATGCTCCTACCAATGATTTCAGGTCTGATTGTCCTCCAGTATTATCGCCGCAGGTTCTCTCTTGTAAACACCAACTTCCAAACTTCCTTCTGAGCAACGTCCGCTCACTAACGAATAAAGTAGATGAGTTAGATGTCATTCTACGTCAGAATAATATCCATATCGCCGCAATTACCGAAACATGGCAGCTCGACGAAACAAGTGGAAGGATGGCTGGTTACAAGGTTTTCTTGAACACTAGAACAGACAGGATTGGCGGAGGTGTTGCCCTGTATGTACGCGATGATATCCCCTGCAAATATTTAGATAACTTCAATGACCCTAACCATGAAACGATCTGGGCATTATGCAAGCCAAAACATTTACCACGAGATGTCTCTTGCATCATTATTGCAAGTATCTACTATCCTGAAAGCGCCAAAAACAGACGGCTGTTGGTATCCTACCTTCAGTCTACGTTAGACACATTACGTCAGCGGTATAGCCGCCCGGGCTTCATAATAGCTGGTGACTTCAACCAAACAAAGAAACAATGGCTTGCCAATACGCTGGGTATGTCACAAGTGGTCAAGATACCCACCCATGTGACCGGGAGCACCCTTGACCTTATTCTTACAAACCTTGCTCCATATTACAAAGACGTGTCTTCGAACGGGCCATTGGGCAAATCGGACCATCACACTCTGCTGATGAAGGCAAAAAGTGAAATCAGGAAGCTTAAGAAAATAAAAGTACTCCGGAGACCTATCACGAAGTCTGCTATTAATACGTACGGAATGTGGGTCGGTACTCACTGCTTCAGCGAAGTATACAACGAAAGCGATGTCAACAGGAAAGCAGAAATATTTCAGTCCCTACTCTATGACAAATACTTAGAAGTTTTCCCGGAAAAGCAATTTGTCGTGAGCGAATCTGACAAGCCCTGGATCACTCCAAAAATAAAACAGCTGATTCACGAAAAAACCACTGTAAGGCAGTCAAGTGGTGACGCAACGTCGTTACGATTATTAAGAAACAAAATAGTTAGCCTTTGTCGCGAGGCAAGAAAGTCCTTCGGAAAATCCCTTTCGGACCCTGAAATAAAAAAGGATCCCCGTAAATGGCACCGTCTAGTGAGGCAGATTGCTGGAAAAACAGTATCATCCAGTATCCGTATTCTGAACGATGATGGGTCACTCGTGAGTGCAAATGACGTCAACAATTACTTTACTGACATTTGTTCATCCTTTCCTGCCCCAACTAACACTGAAATAGAGAATCTACTGTCAATATGCCCTGACGAAGGTGAAATCGAAATAGTTGAGTATCAAGTTTTCAAAGAGCTGAACAAGTTGTGTCCATCCAGTAGCTCTTTTCCTGAAGAGCTGCCTATAAGGTTAATACGAGAGTTCTCTCTTTTCCTGGCCAAGCCACTTGGACACATCATCAGCGAATGTTTCGCCCAGTCAACTTTCCCGTCGTGCTGGAAACGCGCATTTGTGCGTGTTATACCGAAGACTAAAACACCCAAATGTTGCAACGAGTTACGACCGATATCAATCACATCTACCTTTGCAAAAGTCACCGAGTCATTCATCCTGCGTGAATTGCTCAAGCAAACGCGGGAAAACATAGACCGTTACCAGTATGGCGGCCTCAAAGGTTGCAATACCTCGATATACCTCGTGCGCCTAGTTGACATTATCTTTAAGTGGCTTGACAAGGGCAGTACCTTCATCGACCTAGCTCTCGCCGATTTCAGGAAGGCATTTGACCTGATTTGTCATCTTACGGCAGCAAAAAATATGCGAGCAATGGGCGCACAGAAGCGGTCTCTTGCATTAGTGATGAGCTTCCTTCAGGACAGAATGCAGTGTGTATTTCCATTGTTTGAAGGTGACTTGATCTCATACTGGTCTAAACTTACCTGTGGAGCCCCTCAGGGTACAAGACTTGCTGGTTTCATATTTATCTCCCTCATCAACTTCCTCCTTCAGAATTTCGAAGAGCGACTCAAATTCGTCGACGATTTATCATTTGTCCTCAAATACCTCGTCAGAGAAGGTGTAATCGAACGTCAGTTCAGCGAGACCCTTCTGGCATCCTTCTCTGAGGACTGTGAACGTTACAAGTTGACACTGAATGCAGATAAATCAATGATCCTCAGGTTTTGCCCCTTAAAACGTGATCTGGAATTCCCGCAAGTCCCTTTCCCTGTTGTTCCATCTGCAAAAATCCTCGGAGTCACATTATCGATGGACTGCACATTCACCGAACACGTGGAGAAGGTTATTAAGGCTGGCAATGCATCACTTCAGACCCTAGTCCTGATGCGCAGGTTTGGCTGCGACACTCAAAGCCTAAAAAATGCCTATATTACGTATGTCAGACCTCTACTCGAATATGCCGTCGCTGTGTGGGGACCTTTTGTCCAGAGCACCCACTACCTTTGCGATGACCTTGAATCTTTGCAGAAACGAGCTGTTAACATAATCGTTGGTAACGGAAGTGACGACTACAACAAACTCTTGCAAGAACTGAACCTTGAATCTCTCAGCGACAGACGATTATCACTGATCATGTCCCTCGGCAAGTCACTGCTATCTTCGCCCCATCACAGACTGATCCTCCCACCTGATGCTCCTGTTAACCAAAGAACCAGATCCCAGTCGAAGCTACAACCCCCTGTCTGCAGGACCAACCGCTACAAAAACACGTTTGTCCCCTTTTTCGTAGAAGCATACAACAAGACTTAGTGTTATTTGAATTCACGTGTTAGTGTTTTTATAGCGTTATTTGTATTTTTTTTTTTTTTATATTGTTGTAAAGACGACATAAATTAGCCATGGCTACGCTGTTCGATCTTAATAAACCTATGTCTATGTCTATGTCTATGTCTATAAGGTTTTTATAGATAGAGTTGTCGTAAAACTTCAAAAAGGGCTCATTCAATTCGAAATTTTCACATAGCCATTTTGTTCAACGTAGTAGAAAGTTCTGGAAATTAGGTATTTGAGAATGACCCCCCCCCCAGCACTCAGGGCAAGGGTTGTAAGTTATGCCCTGGGGGCATATAAGATTTTTATTCAAAGTTTTGTCGTAGAAACTTCAAAAGGGCTCATTTGATTGGAAATTGAAAGGGCTAGGGCCATTTTTAATAGTTGAAAGTGATTGGAGAGCGACTACCGCCCCTCTCACACCCACCATTTCCCCAAAAACATCCAATCAAAATTTTGAGATAGCCATTTTGTTTAACGTAGTTGAAAGTTCTGGAAATTCGGTCTTAGAGGATGACAACCACCCTAACAGACCTTAGGGTAAGGGTTGTAATTTAGGCCCTGGGGCATATAAGGTGTTTATAGAAAGCGTTGTCGTTTTCAAAAGGGCTCATTTGATAGGAAATCGAAAGGCCTAGTGCCCTTTTTAATAGTCGAAAGTGATTGGAAGGCTTGACATTTTTATAGTAAAGATCGATATGAATATAATGTATTATTTTTTGCTCTTGTTGTTGTTTAGATACAATGAATGTGCATTGTCAGTTTAATATACATATAGTGATATTTAGTAATCAAAATGTTAATATTATTTGATTTATTAAAGTTATAAAAGTAAAACTATTTATATTTTTTCAGTAAAGTACAAATTTTGTTCTGGCCTTGGGAAGGCATAGGGGTTTTGCGCCCAACTTATGTTAATTTCTGCTCGTTTTGAGTTTGACTCGGTTATTTATTGTAATTTCTGTTCGTTTTGAGTTTCATTTATTTATCGATGCTGATTTGTGGTAGTTTCACGCTTCGTAGATTATTTGATTTTATTTTTGCTCATTTCTTGCTTAATGGAGTTCTTTACTTTTCTTTGAAAAAACTTATTTTGTGGAAAAAGTTTTTTTAATTAATAATATAATAAATCAGAAAGGTGTTCTTTCTGTCATTATACATCCCACACGCCAAAAATGAGATTTTAGAGGAACACTTAAAAAATATACAAAAATAAACAAAACAAAACAACAATTCACACGTCAGGCCCCACACAAGGCTCTAAGAGTTGGGGGTTGAGTAGGGCCAAAAGCTCCCCTTCTGTTCAAGATTATGTTCTCTCGTTTTAGGTATCAACTTCCCTCTTTAGTTGTATTAGGAAAATTTTTTAATTTTTTTTAAGAAAAAAAAGATTGGTGACAAGTCAGAATTAATTTTACTGTCTTCAAAATTGTCATTATTGTCATTACTGGAACAGTTGTCATCATTAAAAAAAAAACTTTAAATAAAACAATAAAACTCATTAAAACAGCAATAAAGTTGTCACTATTGTGGTTAAAATACAAATTTCTTCTCAGTTCAGGTGATTACTTTAAGCTGTTTGTTTCAGTAAAAACATGAATAATCTGACAATACGAATACTTCAATACGATTCATAGTTAGTCACTGTTAGTAGTTCTGAATATTCAATTGTGGCTAAAACTATTCCTTCTAATCTTTTTCTCTTTGCTATTGTATCATCCTTACTCAGAAAATACGAATGTTATACGTATTAATGATGATTTTATTTTTGAAGTTTTTTTTTTTGTATCAAAGGCTTGAAAGTCAAATTTTATCGAAAGGCATTTGCCCTGTAGAACAGACATGAAGATGATGTTTTTTATATACAATGGCAAAAACAGCAATACAACTGTCATTACTGTTATGAAAATGCAACTTACTTCTTTGTGATTGTACCATCCTTACTCAGAAAATACGAATGTTATACGTATTAATGATGATTTTATTTTTGAAGTTTTTTTTTTTGTATCAAAGGCTTGAAAGTCAAATTTTATCGAAAGGCATTTGCCCTGTAGAACAGACATGAAGATGATGTTTTTTTTATACAATGGCAAAAACAGCAATAAAACTGTCACTACTGTCGTTAAAATGTAACTTACTTCTTTGCGATTGTATCATCCTTACTCAGAAAATACGAATGTTATACGTATTAATGATGATTTTTTTGGAGTTTTTTTTTTGTATCAAAGGCTTGAAAGTCCAATTTTAACAAAAAGCATTTGAACTTTAGAGCAGACATGTAGACGATACTTTTTGTTTACACAATGGCAAAAAATATCATTACTGTCGCCAAAATGCAACTTACTACTTTGCGTTTGTATCATCCTAACTCGGAAAATACGAATATTAAACGTATTGTTTATTCCTTTTGAAATAAAATTGAAACCCTCCCCCCCACCCTCCAGAAAAAAATCCTGGATACGCCCTTTTTGTCAACCCTCACCGACTAAAATATAAAGATTGTTTATGATTTCAAATTTCCATTTACCTTTTAACTCATCCATTGAACCACAAATAAATCGCAAAACATATAACAAGTCAGTAGAAAAAGCGTAAATTTTTTAAGGTTTTTGGGAGAATATGGATCTATCTCTGATCCTCGCCTGCATACATTCATTTCAAGGGTGCAATGTTGAAGGGTCATATAAGTAATGGCTTATATGTAACATTTACGTAGTTTAAGACATCTTTATAACTTATACTGGGTTTTGTGGCGTACCTTGTTGGCGCTGAAGATTGCGACGACGCTATTCTTCTAACCTATTATTTATTTCTTTTTCGCTCATACATTTGACATGCTCTGATGCTCGCTGTTGCATGTGTTCTAACCACAAAATTTTCTCCTCTTCAATTTTATTTTTGAATCGTTTTGATTCACGCTGTCGCATTTCTTCTAACCACAAGTGTCTTTGCTCTACACTTTCATTTTTGACACGTACTGATTCTCACTGGCACTTGTCTTCTAATCGCAAGTGTCTTTATTCTTCACTTTTGTTTTTGACACGTTCTGATTCTCGCTGGCACTTGTTTTCTAATCACAAGAGCTTCTGTTCTTTACTTTAGTTTTTGACACTTTCTGATTCTCACTGTTTCGTGTCTTTTAGGCACAAAATTCTTCTCCCTTCACTTTCGTTTTTAAATTCGTTTTGATCCTCGTTGTTGCAAGTCTTCTAGCCCCATTTTTCTTTCTTCTTCATTTAGGATTTTAATTGTTTCAGACAATTCGTTAATGCTCTTTGATTTAGCTGTCCGTATGGGTCTAGTCTCATATGATAGTCCAGGTTGTTGATTTGTTGATTGTTCAGGTGGTTGGACCAAAACTTCTTTTTTTACAACAAATCATAATTTATAACAATTGGAGATTTGCGTTTTTGTGTCTTTCTCTAGGTACATTTTTCGTAATTATATTTTTTTCAAAAATATATGTGATTATTGAAACAAATTCAGTTTCTAAGACTGATTGTCTACTAAGGTTCAAACTTTTGGCTTTTCTTTTTAAAATTTTTGGATTGTTTTAATCCCTTATTAAAATATACACAAATACTTTTGCAATTACCATGTTTTTGCTGTATAAACCTTTAACGTAAACTTCTCCATGCATGAAAATTTTCAATTTTTGCCCTTTTTCACATAATTATGGCCACAAATTTACCGTTAAGACCTTGCCTTTAGAAACATACCCACAGAAAAAAGCCTATGGCTTTTTCTGAGTTGGAATAGTAAAAGACGAACCACAGCGAAGATTAATTTCCCAAAATTGAAGCTCTTATCGAATTTCTTCAAACTGGTGACCAAAATAGATAATCTTTTCAGGCCAAAGAATCCCAGTCCCCCCCCAAAAAAAATGAAGCCGCTTAAAGAGATAAGACATATATATATATATATATATATATATATATATATATATATAATATATATATATATATATATATATATATATATATATATATATATATATATATATATATATATATAATATATATATATATATATATATATATATATATATATATATATATATATATATATATATATATATATATATATATTGCGCAAAAAGAGATGAATGTGATATTTATTAAAAATGTATAAACTATTCTTTAAAATTTCTGATGAGTGTGAGGAAATAAGAAGTCTTTCCAAACTAATTAACTAGTGGAGGAGACCTAGTCTAAAGTTAGCTAAATACCTTTATTATATTTCCTCTATTTTCTGTTAGAGGTTCAGTAGGGGATCCAGCAACTGAAACACCAATACAAGAGAGTATCCGAACCATACAGGCGACAATAGAAGGATCAGGACAGGAAAATACAGCAGTGCAAAGTAGCCGTACGTCATGTTCACTTAACTTCTCGAAGGCCTTGGGAGACACCTTAAAAAAAGTAAAAGCAGGAAATCTGCGCCTTGTTTACTTTAGTTTTCGAAGGACTTAAGATATGCCTTAAAATAGTTAACTTAAAAGTCTGAAAATTATTCGAATTAAATTAAATTTAAATTTAAAATAATTAAAGTTCAACAGAAAGAAACAACAAAGATTCATCTCTAGATGTTTTTTTTTGCGTAATTTTCCCTAGAAGGGTGCTTGGGCATATCTTTGATGTACAAATCCAAAAATTCCAAATTCTGGAACACAGCTAGTAGCAAAAATTTTGTAAGAAAGTCATCTTCCTCTGGATAAGTAGATAGGGAGGACACATATAAATAAAATTATAAAAGTTGAAATAAAATATATCCGTACGTTTTCTTCAATAATTTTTCTAATGAATTTGAAACACTTATATAAAATGTTACGGTAAAAAAAGAAAAAAAAATCACATCAATATAATTATTTTTAATTGATTTTTTTTCTTTTTTGATGGTTTATATGCTTTAAGTAAAACAACAGAACGAACAACTGAATATTCAATATAGCTAGTCTTCTCTATTTGTTTTTTACGGTCCACTTATAGGGTTACCGCAAAAAATAATTTCGACTATAATTTTCCTTTTTCGATGGCCAACACACTCTCAGTAGAAGGATAAGAAGTATAGAATTGATAAATTAGCAGGACCTAATTATTTCTGTTTAGTTTTTAATATACTCCTCGTGACTAGATGCCTTGGGGACGATGGACTGCCACCACTAGATTCCCCGCTAGACAGAGATGCTCCCCTTTTCCTTGGTATTTTCATTTAAAAATGCTTTTTTTAGTATTCCATCAAAAAGTAATGAAAAAAACAAAACGATAATCGGTAGATTTTGAATATGTATTTGCCCCCCCCCCCCCATTGGTATGAATACCGATGATGGAAATTTCAGCTTTTTATTTCTTTTATAGTGTTTGCTACAAGTGTGATGTCATATTTTTGGAAGATTTCTAATATTATATCTTTAGGATTTAAGCCCGAGTTGTTCTCTACATCTACATTTTGGAACGGTCTTACTAGCGTTTTATAAATTGTTTTCTTCGACTCACTGCCACTCAGCACTGTAACTAGGGAGAAAAGCCACTGAACAAATCCTCAAACAATACAAGACTAGATCCACCATAAATGCAAGTACACCCAAGTACTGTGTCATAAAGCTTTCAAACTGCTCAATAAGAACCGAAGCTGCAGTACTTAAAAATTGCTTATGACTGATTATCTGAAAATAATCTGCTAATCAAGAAGGACTTTTCATGCTCAAGTTCATTAGGGTTGGTCTTTATGTAGAAATTTCGAAGGCCAATAAATGTTTTTGACCAAATCATCAAACTGATTTATACCCGTCCAAAACACTTCAGAAATCTCTCCAACTCAAATTAAATTCAAAATATAAATTATCTCAAACTTTTTCTTTTAGAGGGATTTCTTCAAACCTGGAGTTTTGTGATTTGGCTGGAATTAAAAATAATTTTTAAAACACTAAAATAATTACATATTATTATCACAGGGAATCTCTGAATTATTCACCCGGACAATACGATAAAACGTAATGAAGAAGATAAGATAATTTTCACAGTCTTATTTGTTTTAGAGCTTGTATTTTTACATTGTCTTACACTTTTGGTTTTTATTTTTCCTTCTTAATTTTGCGCCACGGATGGGCAGACTGAAAGTTTCTATCGAAATATTTGGATGGTATACTCCTTTTTCACCGGCTGATTTTCTTCTTTGTTTTTTCTCTATTTTCTCTTTTTTTTTCTTTGTTAAATTTTTTCTTTTTGTCATGCTTAGCCAGTGTGGTCTCAAGAATTATTAAGTTACTCAGCGTTTACGAAAGTAACCTCTTTAATAAGAAGTTCCTTTCATAACTCCTTTTACTGAGTCTAGTAGAGGCCAAAATCTAAATGCAGAAAAGCTTGCAGTAGACAATTACTATCATATGATATTGCAAGAAACTCGTGATAAAATTCTCCCAAGACTGAAAACGAGAAGAAACATTTGTTTTCATTGAACGAAAGACTACTTAGATAGAAAAACAAAACTAAAAGCGGCAAAATTTAAATTGGGCTATAATCACTCGCCCCTTTCTCTCTGGAAACACCTGAAGAAGACTAAACCTAACAAAAATGTTCCCTTAATACTACATACTTACTAGGTAAGTATATACTAGGTAAGTACTAGTAGTAAGTATTATCAGTACTTACTAGGATATATTGTCAAAAATAGTTCTTTTAGAATCGTACCAAATAAAGGAGACAAATGACACATTAGGTTTGGGTCTTTCTAAATATCTCTTTAGGCAACTCTAAGTAAGACTTGATTGAGTTTAATAGGGCTACGTAAAGTGTTACAACAACCTTTGATCGGCTTCGCCAAAGAATTTCAAGTTCTTTAGAATCAATAAAAGATTTTTTTTTACAGTATTCTCAAAATAATGTCCAGCAGCATGGTAATAGCGACTCGTGTGTGGGTCGACCTACACTCAACAATAAAAGTAAATATTACAATCTCAAAAAAAACACCAAATAAAGTCCAAACAATAAACAAACAAAAATAAATAAAATCAAGAATCTCCACTCCAAATTCAAATAAAGTTACAACTACTCGTTAGATGATTTTTCAAAATAATTTTATTCCGATTATTTAGAATACTATGAAGTGGAGAAAAACGAGATCTTTAAGATTTTGTTAAAGACTGAAAAAACCCCAAAACTGCCATGGGTAAAATAAGAATGTGAAATCTGATTATCACCCTGGAAAAAACATATTATGCAAATAAAAATAATCAGGCAAAAGATGTTGAACATGTTTCATGACATAGAGTACAGAATGGAAAGAAGGGAAAAGGTCAACTGGAAGAATATCTAATATTTGATACATACATCATGTTAATGATTAACCAGGGTATGAATACGGGCTAGGCAGTAAATTTTTCAAATTAGGCAGTGTTACTAGGGCAACCCGTTGATTTCGTTTACGGTATACCAAGCTTATGACCTCAACACTTTTAAAATGACGAATCTCACGAAGAGCCTTATTAGAGAAACAAAGGGCTGCGGGTATTAAATTCCTTGCAGGAAGGGTATTTTTGACCGTCACTAAAATTATTATTAGAGAAAACAAAATGATGAGATATTTTTGAAAGACAATCTATAATTCCCTGTGATCTCGAAACCAGCTTTATTCTCAATTTTTTGGCACCTAGTCAGCATTGTTAGTTTTCAAATGGAACAGGTTTACTGTTCTATTGGATTACTGAACAGGTATACTGAACAGGTATACTCTTCCAAATGGAACAGTTTTCAAATAGAACAGGTACAGCTAAGACTTAATTTTTTTGACTCAAAAGACAGTACCTATTAAATACCTACAATTTAATTCTATGTCTTTCACAGAGTGATTGCCACAAAAGCACTTTACTAATTACTACAAAACTACAACATTGCTTAGCACTATTGCTTATGACCGTTGCGTATACATTTGCATAAGGACACCTTCTTCACCCTAAAAAATATCTGAAACTAATAAATACAGATCAAATAGTACAAGTATGAAATCCCACATCTCTGACGATGAACGAGCTTTACAATTTTTACTTACAAGTCACTCTTTATGATAGAGCAGAAATCCTACAGCGATGAAACTTTTGGCTCAAGCCTGATAGCATCAGAACTGCACCAGTGTTTAACGGTCTAAAATTTCCTGACAAACGCCTCTTTGACAACAGGTGTTATCCTACCAAAATTCAAGCCAAAAAAGACACTTTAATAAGGAGAGTAGGTGGGATCTATAAGTAATGGAATTAAAAAAGAATTTCTTCGCATGCTGACCAATGGTCTGCGTAGCGAAGGTACCGGTCTCCTGATTGTCTGCCTTGGGCCGGGACTGTAATGTGTGGTTTGTGGCAAATCATCCGACGCTTCCCGTGTTTTCCCCCTCAGATTTCCCCAGGTACCCATTTAGAGTTGGGTTTACTCTAGCTGAGCTCACTGAGTCACACCATTGACCCCCGTTCCAACCAAATAACCAGCGAAACCAGGACTCGAACCCCTGACTACGGTAAAAAAGGACTCGACACCAGGACTCGAACCACTGTCCTCAGGATTTCAAGTGTAGGGCGCTAACCACTCGACTAGGCCGGAAGCTAGAAGTGATGCTCGCAGTAGAAGCTGGGCTAGAAGTGATGGACGCTCTGAAAATTCATCCACTTTCTCCCCATAGTCAAACATCACTTTCTCATAAGTTCTAAGCGGTTTGGAGGTCGGAGAAAGGGAACACGTCTCCAAAATACTCATTTCCATGTCCCATTTCCCTGGTTACAAAAGTAAATTATATAGATAAATTTATCGTTATTGAACTATTAAATAGATAGATTTATTGCCAATACAAAAGAGTTAGCAGATAGAAGATATTAACTATAGAAGATAGTTAAATCGTTAAAAAAAAACATTTATTTATTAATAAATAAATTAATTAATAATTTTTTGATTATAGTATTTTATTTTTTTTTTATTGATATAATTTTTTATTAATATTTATTAATAAATTTATAGCTCACCTCTTTTATCTTTTCTGTAATACTCCTAACTGTATTAACAGCAGCTTCTGCTAAGTCTGACTGCGTAGATACTTCTGAAAAAATATAAAAATTACGCAATTATGTATTTTTATGCAGTTTTATGCAAATATTTAACAATAATAAAAATAAAACATAAGCACATATTTAACAATAATAAAAATAAAATCGGTAAAAATCGTGACTATTGATTATTTCAATCGGTTTAAAAGGAGCCAGGAACCTAGCTGTGGGTTCTATTATGTCTGTTGTATTGAATGGCGAAACTGAATTATACAACTGAATGAAATCAAACCAAATTCTATTATGCAACTGAATGAAACGCGACCAAATTCTTAATGTTTTTAAACTGGTATTCCCCCAAAAACATTTTTACGATACTAATAGTTCAGTTCCGTCCAAAATCTTGTTGAGACATATTTGCTTGACACTCTAAATTTTTGTTCTATATTTTAAATCAGCTGTTTAAAGAAAGGGCCACAGACAATTTTGGTCTTCTGAGACACAGTTCTTTCTTCCGCCCCTTTATTCGAGCAGATTGCATTAATTCGAGCAGATTGCCCCCTTTGCACTCTCCCGGGCTATTATTACTCCCTATAAAATCAACTTAATCATTTATATAGATAAGTTCTTTTGATTAAGAATGAATTGCCCTTATATTATACTAACTTTACTTAACCTTATATAATTAATTAATTACCCTTGTATAATTATTATACAACCTTAATTATTACAATATAATTATTAATAACACTTCTATTATACTACCTTTAATCACCCTTCTACAATTAATCAATTATCCTTATATAGTTATTATATAAACCTAATAATTATTAGGTTTATCAAAATATTTAATTATAATAATATATATTATAATTATTATTTTAATAATAATAATAATAAAAATTATAATTATTAGGTATATAGTTAGAGGTGAGTCAGTTTCTTGCTGACTTACCTCTAGCTCGCCTCGTACTGCAATTGTAAGTTAGTGTAAATATTTTGTAGTTGTTGATGAGTGTATTATTTTTTCTCTTTTCTTTTTACTCCGCTTATTTGTCTCCATTTGTGAAGCGGACAGAAAATAAATTGATTAATTGTTATCAATTTACAAATAATCCTTTCTCTTTGAAACCTTTTTGGTTTCAGAACCGAATTAAGCTGAGAGCTTGATGAAAATGAATTTTACTTCAGACGATGAGCCCATACAATCAAGATCTCATTGGTTCTTCTGTATACAATTTTAAGCCAGTGACAGAACGAAATTTTTTAATCACAACATTTTTTACAAGTTATTTTTCTATTTTGGTACACTCTATCTGGCAATTATAGCCTATAAGTTCCTTTATTCATTTTATGCTTGAATTCTTAAAAAAAAAAAATTAACTGTTCCTTTATTTAACTGACCGTTTATTAACTTACTGTTTACCGTTTAACTTAAGTCTATTAACTTTAGTTCAATATCAAGTTCAATATGGGTTTTAATTTTAAGAATTTATTTATTGTTACTAACTTACCGATAAGTCAATTTACCTTACCGTTTGTTTGAAAAAGCATTTGGTTGAGGTCACACCATGCTTGAAAGAGATTATCAGCTCCACCAAAGTCTTGAACAGACAGCAGAGGCACTAAGTTTCCAAGGCAAAAGAAAGCATCACAGCGAATAGATTTTATTCTGCAAAGTAAATGAAGTGAACAGCATCGCCAAGGAACAAATCTATCTTTGCAAACACTTATTTTGTACAAGACTTGCCGAAATTTTGGAAAGTTTTATTTTACCGAAGTTTTGAACATTCAATCTAGTTGAAGCAGGTGGGCAGCACAATAACCCAAGACGGCAGATTTGGTAGAGAGGTCATGCTTCGGCTTGCCCAATTCCTTAAAAGGTGCAGCATTCTTTCACTTAAATAATATTTGGACTTGAAGAAAGTACATTCTGAAGCTGAAAGAACATCTGTTTAATAACAATGTAGTATCCATAATGACATATGGATGTTATTCCTAGAGTTTCTCTAAGGCTGTAGAGGAAAGGTTACTTGATCTGAGAATAACTACCTACGAAGAACAGATAGAATACCTAATAAAATAATTACCCATAGATTGAATAATTACCTACGAATTACCTAATAATACCTTAATAGAATAATTATTTTATAGAATACCTTAACAGAATAATTACCTACAGAAAGAGTAATTACCTACGAATTACCTAATAATACCTTAATAGAATAATTACCTACAGATTGAATAATTACCTACGAATTACCTAACAATAACTTAATAGAATAATTATCTAATAGAATACTAACCTACAGATAGCATAATTACCTACGAATTACCTAATAATACCTTAATAGAATAATCACCAAATAGAATACTTACCTACATGTAGAGTAATTACCTACGAATTACCTAATAATGCGTTAATAGAATAGTTACCTAATAGAATACTTACCTACAGATAGAATAATTACCTGCGAATTACCTAATAACGCCTTAATAAAATAACTACCTAATAGAATACTTACCAACAGATAGAATAATTACCTACGAATTACCTAATAGTACCTTGACAGAATAATTACCAAATAGAATGCTTACCTACAGATGGAATAGTTACCTACGAATAACCCAATAATACCTTAATAAAATAATTACCTAATAGAATATTTACCAACAGATTTAATAATTATCTACAAATTACCTAATAATACCTTAATAGAATGATTACCTACAGATAGAATAATTACCTACGAAGACTTCGACTGATAGAATACCTAACACTCATATCAGGTCTCTCACTAAGCAACTGCAAATAACCTATTAAGTCAGACTAAGAAGGTAGTGGTACTGAGACCATATGAGCTGAAAGAGACTGAAAAGACTTTCGTGCCAAATGTTAGACAATGCACCACGATTGGCCATTCCCTAGAAGCTAAGGCAATAGGTCTACATTCTTTCCTCAATGAGGTGTTATCTTTGGTTAGGCATCATCCGAGGTGGAGGTTAAGTATTGCCGTCCTATACGCCACTAGGCATTGGAGGAGCTAATTCTAAGCACTTTTTGAACAGGTAGCAAATATATTAAGCTCTGAACGCAAAATAAGGCACCATAATGAAGAGACTTTTTTTCTCAAGAAATAAAGTAAAGAGAACAGTATTACTAAAGAATAAATCTATCTTTGTATCGACTTATTTTGTATGAGCAGATATACGAGCTTCTTGCATTTGATAACCGTTGTATTTCCATTTTTTTTGTCATTTCTCCAATGTAGATTGAAAAATAACAATCTAATTGGAGCCTACTAGAAAAGCATTTACTATCTTCACTGCTCCCACCAATTTTACTAATAATACTACCAAGGTAAGTTAAGCTGCCCACCTGATCAATCTTTTTATTACCCAACGTACCTTTTCATCTTCATTTATTCCTAGCCTTAGTGGCTTAATCTTCTTAACATTGATTTTCAAACCTATTCTAGCACCCTGACCTCGCAAAACCTCTAAAAGTTAATTCATTTTGCTCAGACTTTCATATCCTATTCTAGCACCCTGACCTCGCAAAACCTCTAAAAGTTAATTCATTTTGCTCAGACTTTCATCTAGGATGCTTAAATCATCAGCATAATCTAAGCCTTGGATACATTTTTCTCCCCATTTGATTCCGTGGTCTCCCATTGCCTTTCCTGTGCTCCTTAAGACAAAGTCCATATAAAGGGGGATAGAACACAACCCTGCTTAAGTCCTGATTTAATACAAAACCAGCTGCTAACCTCATTTCCTACCTTAACGGCAGCAGTGTTATTCTCGTACATAGCACTAATCACTTTAATGTATTTGTCTGGTATACCATACAAGGATAAAACCTTTACCAAAGCTCTTCTATCAACAAAATCGAACGCTTGCTCATAATCTGTAAAACTGAGGACCAAAGGTGTTTGACAACTCAGGCACTTCTCAATTATTAACCTAAGAGTGAAAATTTGGTCGAAACATCCTCTACCTTTTCTAAAACCGCACTGTTTTTCTCTTAATACTTGGTCTACGGCATCTCTCAGTCTAAAAAATATCCCATTACTAAGTAATTTGCTACCTACAGAGACCAAACTAATGCCTTGATAATTACCACACTCACTTTTATCACCTTTCTTATAAAATGGCTTAATTAAGGTTTTCCTAAAATTGTTAGGTACTTCCTCTTTTTCAAAAATCATATTCATAATCTTCAGTAATTTATTTCTAGCCTCAGAGCCACCATGTTAAAGAAACACATTTACCACCCTATCTGCACCTGGAGCCTTATTATTTTTTAATCCTTTTACTACTGTCGCTAATTCTTCCTCACAAAATAAATCTTCCTTCACATCCAAGGTATCACAAACTTTTTCATTTTCCTCTACATCTTTTCCTGCAACTCTATCTTGCTTTAGCAAATTCTCAAAATGTTCTGCCCATCTCGTTTTAATTCATCCGTTATCACTAATTGTGGCCCCGTTCCTATATTTAACTGGGCCAAGTCCGGATTGACTACTCCTTCTTAATTTATTAACATGCCAGTACAATATTTTTTTTACTATTATGCCGTCTAGCTGCATCTTCTAGATGCTCGGCAATTTTATCCATGGCCTCCACTTCACACCTCCTTAGTTCATATTTTTATGCTTTCTCCACTTTCTTTACATTCCTTTTGTTTTCATATGATCTATCACTCACATAATTTTTGTACAAGTTCTTTCTCCTTTCTATTAAACATAAAACTTTTCAACTATTATTCTTAGCTGCAGTCCTAGCTTTCTTCCCTAAGACACCTTCAGCAGCTTCACAAATTATTTTTCTAAAATTATTCCAACCATCTTCCACATTATCAAATTTCAAACTCTCAAATTTAGCATTCGACTGTTCCTGGAAAGTTTCTCTCAAATTCTCATCCTGGAGTCTACCAACATCATAATTTCCCGGGAGGTGGTTACCCTTCCGAAATTTCAGCTTAAAATTAAACCTTGACACTACTAGATGATGATCTTTACTTTTAACATCAACAACAGCGATCCTATATACCCT
Source organism: Artemia sinica (assembly GCA_027921565.1). Classification (NCBI taxonomy): domain Eukaryota; kingdom Metazoa; phylum Arthropoda; class Branchiopoda; order Anostraca; family Artemiidae; genus Artemia; species Artemia sinica. The sequence goes on from CM051267.1 coordinate 50,950,625, forward strand.
AGTATCTTGTATTGATCCTATCAGTCTTCGGTTTACCTTAACATAATCAATAAGATTTGCTGTCTTACCATCATACGATTACCATGTTAACTTATGAGCTATTTTATGACCAAACACCGTATTGGTTATAACTAGATTGTAATACCTACAAAATTGCAAAAGTCTGAATCCATTGCTGTTTTCTTTCCTACACCAAATTTACCTAGGCTAGGATACCATATACCCCTATCTCTACCGAACTGGGCGTTTAAATCTCCTAGTAAAAACATCATATTTCTACCTGGGACCCTGTCTATTTGCTCCTTTAACTGTAAGTAAAATTCATCTGAGTCCCTAGTATCTCCGTCAGTCGGTTCTACAGGGGCATATACTACTATAACTGATACCCTGAACTTTTTAGCCATAAAATGAGTAATTAGTATTCTATTATTAATACAATCTTAGCCAAACCAAGAATTAGCAGCTTCCTTATTCATCATGAGCCCTACTCGCTGTCTATGCACCCCATCCTTCCTGCCTGAGTAAACAAATTCTATATCACCTAATTTCATGCTTCCTACCCCTAATAAGACCAGATCAAATCTTCTAAATTCGTTAGTCAAAATATCGATACAATGGTCATTTTTTAACGTCGTAACATTCCAAGTTCCAATTTTCATGTTCTTTAAATGATTGAAATTATTTTGGCCTCAGGAAAAGCAATGATCCCGGATACCAGTGTAGGACGGGGATTATATATCTTCTCAAGTCTATACCGAAGTGCTTAAGCCGGCTCAGAACCGGACAGCAAAGAAGTCCCTGGGACATCCATGAATGGAGGCTTTGTGCAATCCTGGGCCCACCTTGGTCACAACATGGTTTTCAGAACTTGGCGATGCTCTTCTATCAACAAAAGTCAACATCCTGCACAGACAATCTCAAGCCTTTTACCTCCGATTCATTATATATTCATGCCTACAAATATTATGCTACTACGGGGAGGCAGCCCGTAGTAGATAAATTAGCTAGGAAGAGGTTTCAGGCCGAAGACGCCCGTCAAAACATACTAAAACCCAGAAGAATTGTCCATTAATGTAGAACCCCGTTCGAATACTGTGTTGTTTACTAGGCTAAAATTTCCTCGAGGGGCGCCACTCCTCAAGTAAAAAAAAAAAAAAAAAAAAAAAAAAGAGTCCGCGCGAACGCAGTCCCCACTACAAAAAAAACGCTGTTGAGTTACCTCCATTTGGGGTAATCACAGGGGTCAGCCAATTCGAAGTGCAATGGAAAGGCCTCACCCTGGGAGCACCTCCTTCATGATCAAGGCAGCTCCCCAGCCAGGTAAGTATAGCCTACTACTAGAACATAGCTTTAACTGCATTATTGATTTATAAACTTAGTTAACTTAATTGAATAAAACTAAATAATATATAATTCGGAATAATTCAATTCATGTTCTCCTATATAATTACAAATCTGGCAAAATGAACACGGCTTAAAGCTCCATACCTTAATACTAAGCTTTTCCATCGCTTCACATATTTCCCATTATTTGTCCTAATTAGATTTTCAGGAATTGGAATAGTTTTATTCAAAACTAATTGAAGAACGTGAAATCCACTGCTTGAATCTTGTCTGAAAACACTCAAGATTGCTCCTGGTAGAGCACAGATTTCTTCAGCAATGGTCTTCGGCATAGATTCATCTTTACCATTGACTACTTCACTTTCATCTTCAGACGAAACATCTTCCCAGTCTTCTGAGTCATCTAAATAAAATAAAAAGTATTATAGGCTTGCTAAGTCTGTGCAATAGCTGACATATATCAACATTTTTTGATTTTCTTATTAATTATGCATTCCAGCATTTGGCCGAAAATAGAGCAACCTTTTGCTCAATTTGTGCCGAATGTTTTGGTCAATTTTCCGTTTATTTGGTCTGAATAAACAATTTTGAACTTGTTTGGCAAATCTGGACCCTGAGAGAACGACCCTTAAAGTACCAAGAATACCAAATTAATAAAATCTTTTGCCTTCCGTACTCATCTTTGATCTATTCATACCTGAGAAGCACAGTCTTCTAAAATTTTCTTTGGTTATTTCAAAATTAAAACTTTTTTGGGCAGTATCACCCTTTCATCAGTGTTGCCACGTTGTACAGTTAAGATAAATAAGCAAATCTAATCAGTCAAATTTGACAGCACATTTCTCCTGTAACGACTACACCATCAAAGGAAAGCTGCACCTTCTTAAGCTGTTAATGCCACTTCCGTTTTCGCACGCTGTCCTCAATTTACCATCTTATATATTTATACTCTTGTACTTTTGCCGCATATAAATTTTAAATTTGTGAACAATTTTTTGGCGACTTCCGAATTTTCAATTACTTGTAAGTTTTATCAGTATCTGAACTTCCGATGAAAGTGCACTTGCATTAAAAAACAACAACAAAAGCTTCCCCTCTCTTGTACCCCCCCTCACAGCCCCTGAATATTTCTCATAAATGGTGTACTGACCTGAAATTAGAGACACCTGAGATGAAGTATCAGAATGGTAATGAGCCACAAATTGGGTACGGCAAAAAGTATAAAAAAAACACTGTCTTAAAAGACTTGATAACGCGGCAAATACAGCAAATATATAAGAATACAAGTGAAAACGAGGGGCGAAATGACATACAAGTGAAAGCGGATTAGGCTTTAACATTATCTTTGAACTCGTTTTCTTCCACTCACTGACTGTTTTATTTATGCATTTACAGCTTAAGTCAGTTTGATACCTATGTTATATAAAACCCAATTCATTTTGCATCCATTGTTTATGCTTATATTCATAGTTTCTCGAAAATATTCATTCTTCTCAGCCCATTCTCCTCCTTCTCAGCCCATTTTGAAAATAAGCTTAATTTATTATTATTTTTTATATTTATTATTTCAAACGTTGCACCAGTTACTACAAGAACCTGAATAGCTGCACATTGAGATCTTTTCGATTAAAAACTAAATTCCCAAATTTTCATTTTTTGTTAATGACACGTGGTTGTGCAGGCTTTCACTTAACCAATCAAACAATAAGATTTTATTTTGACTGTCCTTTGTATTTTTGCCTCAAAACTTGTAAACACGAGTTGTTTGCAGACACATAGCGGCCAAGAGGGGTCGGGAATAGGATTAAAAAACGACGTTCTTAAAAGTAAAGCAAGGGACGATATCTTCATTAGAATTCACTGAAATGATTACTTAATGAAAAAAAAATAATCTTCAATTGAATTAAAAAGTAAACAAATATTTCCACACTCCCTGAAAAAAGGGAAATGTTTAAATAAAAGGGAATGCCTGTAAGTAGTCATCAAACAACTCGCTCTAAGGAACAGCAAGTTAAGAGCAACTCCGGCCAATAGTAACTACAGCTCCAAAATAAGAAACATTGATAACAATATATACATAAAAAAAGAGGATTTTTATGACGATTCAAAATATAAGCAGAAATCTTTTCGTCATTCCCGGGTCGCTTTTTTAGTTCCTAACTCTGCCACCAGTGGCATTCGCGTCGCTATTGTTACTTATGTCTAAAAGAGTTTTCTAAGGCATTTCCTAGGGGCCCTATATGGGAGGAGACAGCCAAAAGCAAGGGATAAGCCGAATATGGGTTGTGAGCCATTATTGTATCTAAAGAAAAAGTATGAGCGCCATATCACAGAATTCATACAATATTTTTTTTCCTATATTTCCCACCCCCTAAGAGAGGCTGTCAAGTTGTTTATCACCCCTACAATGCTACAAAATATATCCCGCAAAGAGGTCGTTTACGATATCTCGAAAAAAGAAACTAAAGATAGAAACAAAGAAACTAAAGAGAAAAGAAAAAAAAACTAGTAAGAATAAAATCTAGAAAAGAAAAAAAGAAACTTAAAAGAGAAAACTTTACTTTTTGCAATTATCAAAAGAAGAAAAGAGATAATAAGAAACTTACTTGAACAACATAAATTTGCTAAAAGTATAAGAGCAGAGCTTTGAGCCGAAAGGTGAAAATCTATTGATTCAAATACACTATCAATATGTTTATCTCTATCTGCTTCTTCTTCCATTCCTTCTATACTATTTCCTTCAATTAGATTGAATAGGACACTTATAGAATCGAACACATTTTCATGTAAGGCCAATTTAATGGACTCCCCAACAAGAGCCTGAACGTTGTCAGGAAGTGATGAAAAGTCCCCATTGCATAAATTGTGGGTAATGCCTAGAAACAAGAAAGAGGGGAATGAAGATGTAGGAAACAAAGAAGATGTAGAAATAGGAAACAAGAAAGAGGGGAATGTAGAATCGCTGCAGTACATAAAAAAGGTATTAGGTGACATCTCTGTAGAGCATATCTGACACAGTTACAGAATTACAGGCTATACATCCACACATGTTTGTTTAAAGGGTAAAAAAGAACAGAAAAAAGAAAAGGAAAAAAAAAAAATGAAAGAAGTACACATGAAAAAAGGCGACAAAATGGATGAAAAAGACTAACAAATCAGTAAAAACAGGAAGAAAATCTGTCATAACCGGTGACAAAAATGGGGGAAAATCAATTAATAAAAAAAGGTGACAACAATGGGTAAAAAATAATCGATTAGTAAAAAAACAGGTTATGAAAAGGGACGAAAAAATAATTAGTATCATTTATTTAGTACCCATGATGAAAACAGACATCAATGAGTAAAAAAAAATAACGAACACAAAAATATTGAATAAACAACTATACACACAAATCAAAAAGCTAACCATAGTCACGATGGAAAAAAGTTAGACGAAGGATAATTAACAATCAACAGATTAGGTGATTCTGAAAACATTTCAACAGCTAGTTTATCAAGCCTGAAAGGAGTAAATCATGCCACAATCTTACTATTTTGTGACGGCGAGGCAAAAACAAAAGAAATTTTACATACTGGAAACGTGCAACACTCAACTTTTCATAATCATTTCTCCGGAGAAGACTAGCAAACCATGAAAGAAAAAAAATTGATGTAGGACAAAAAGAACCATCCAATCTGTAAAGCCCATTTCGTTTAAGTCAACCGCGGCAAAGATTATGAGTTGGCGCTAGTATCGGCAAAAAAAACATTAACGCTATCTAGCGCCTTGCGAAACTTGGCATCTTGTAATCGTTTTCTGTAAAGACCTGAGATCAGACACATATTACTACACCAATTTTGCCAACTACATAAATAAAATTAATTATTCTCATTAGTAAACTGAAAAAAAATGTCAAGTGTCGCCAAACGCTACACTGCGTTGAGTTTTTTTTTGTTGACACTAGCGCCAGTTCCGGCTCTTGAAAGTTACACATATTCTTTGGACCGTGGTTTGGACGAATTTTCCAATAAGACATCCCATTTTTTAAAATCATTAAAGTAACTAACTCAGAATATATTGAAGACAGAGTTAAACAAAAAGACACTCCAAGCCAATTGATTTTCTTCGAGCTAGGCAGCAAAAAAACCCTTCGAATGGAGAGTTAATTCGGGTCATAAAAACATGAAAACTCACACTTTGCAGAATTGTACCTGCAATTCTATTTTAGCTAGTTAATGAAGATTACTTTCAGAACCCTGACGTTTTCTACTATACGTAATCCGCGTGGTAAAACGTCATCCGCGTAAGCAACATGACTCAGACCAAAATTGCCATAACACACATTACTCGACAGGAAACGGTAGAAAATTACCTAAAATATTTTTTAAATATACGGTGATAGCACCCCACCTTGTCTAACACCTTATTCAATATAAATCTAATCAGAAAAACTGTTTTGTCACCACCACTGTAGATGAATTTAGACAGTGTAATCAAACTCAATAATTTTAGGCTACTACATTCTCGGCGTGTATAAAAAGCTCCGCCCATTTAATCTACCATCTGCGGTCCAGTGTATATTTGTCAGTCACTGAATAATGATGCAAATTTGTATAATTCATAATTGCGAAAGCAGAAAAAAATGTGGTTAGCCGGTGAAGAGGTTCGCTACTGTCTCATCTCACAGGTATGACTTAACTGAGTGGCCTATTCAGGATTTCTAAAAGGGGGGTTTGGATTAAAGTTTAGCAAATACAGAAATTTCTAGTGCTAAATTCTAATCAACACTGCAACAGAGAAATAGCCAGAATTTCATAAATAGTGAGAGAGGGATCCACAAAGCGGCGTGACTATTTCAAATTTGCCACAAAATATTATACCGCAAAGGGGCAACCTAATAGTTTTAGCACAGATTATCTATTAGGTTTCACAATAACCTGTGGTTTTAAATAGTAATATTGCACCATGGAGCGTTAAAACTTTTTTCTTCTTGGTAAGAACCAATATTTCCTTGAATTTTTCCTCTTGTATACTCTTTTTTGGGGCCATAAAAATGTCCTTCGAAATTTTATGTTATCTTATCTTTTGCATTATTACAACCATACCAATCATTTTCCTCTGCCACACGCGTGCCTACCCGTAAAAATATCTAATATCGCTTATGTTTATACTTGTCTATATGTTCTCTGGAGCACTTGCATCTCAGTCCAGCTTTGTCTAATGGTTGAGATAGGGAATGATTGTACAGTCTAGATTTATCTACAGCAGTCACCACACACGAGCATTAACAAATATAAAAAAAAAATAGCAGTAACACAACAGACAGATTAATACCAGCACTATAAAGTGAAAATAGAGAAAATAGAGATTTTAAGTATTCTGCTTGCAGTATTTTGGAAAGTTTCAGAAATTTTGTCCTAAGTTCGGTTGATGTTAAAAATGTCATCAGCATAAGTGATTAATGAGATATTGAGGCAAGAAAGAATGCAAGACATCTCACACCGGTCCTGAGCTTCGCGGACCTAGTCATTCAAATAACAAGGTGAGGCAATGGCACCTCTCTTAACTGGTACAGCTCTATCCAGTGGCCTTGTCATTTCATCTTGCTTAGGAGGGATTTTAAGACTGACTCGTAACTTAGCATACACTTCCCTTTGAGAAATAATGACAGTTGGATTTACTCCCCTTTTAACAACCCTTAAAAGTATAAGGGGGTGGATCAGGGAGTCAAAGGTGAGACGAACATCATGATTCACCAAGGTGAGTGAACTATCTGGAAAGGAAGCATCAAACAGAGCATAAGAAACAGCTGCAAGGGCGTCTGCACAACCAATTCCATGTTGAAAGCCAAATTAATATGGAGGCGTATAACATTTTTCTTCACGCTATTTTATGAACAATAGTTCATAAAGCGTGCATAAACTGGTTGATACAGTTACCGGCCTGAAAGAAGTGCATTGATTAGAGGTTTTTAGTTTTTGGAATAGGAGACAGATCTCCCACGCAGAATGTTGGCGGAACCAATCCTTGTTTAAAAATCATCTACAGCAGTAGCGCGAGATGTTCCAGAACCGCAGGACCACCATTTTTAAAATGTAGAGCGTGAATTCCATTTATGCCTCGTGACATCATTGGTTTAAGACACGTAATAGCATCAGCCAGAGACTTTACGGACACTGTAAAATCACAGTCATAGTCAGAGAATGCATGCAAAAATTGGTCAAGCTCTTCAGCATATTTGTGTTCAAGTTAGGGTTCTGGTGGAGAGAATTCGGCCTCATAGAAAGAATACCACTCAAATAGAGGAACACCAGCAGCAGAAAGGGAAGTTTTGGGGATCCTTGGACGGAGGGTCGACCAAAGGAAATGAGGGTTATCTTTAATTTTTTGTGCTGACTGTTCTGTGATTTTCTTGCGGTGGTTCTGAAGTTCCTTGGCCAACTTTTCCTTTGTTGTGATGCGGATGGAATTAACAGGACCGGACCGTGGCCGGTCGCATTCAATCCATAGATTTAGCCAAAACTTTACTGAATCACAAGATTGGGAGAGACTTTGATTTTCACACCCACTTGGGAAACTGTTCCTAGATGGCGACACTTCAATGGAACAGCAAAACATTCTGCATATTGTATAGCGTGGCAATATCTGCAAAATAAATATCAAGGAGAATGCGTTTTTCCTCAGAGAGTGCTGCTTGTGAGTGCTTAATTGGTAGGATAAACGGTACCCTAATCTTGGAAAGGGTCGTAAAAACACTATCCCAATACAGTTCCGGGTTGATTAATGCCTAATTACGTATATAAGATGAATTTGGTGTTTTTGGGTGATTAGTAGGTATCTGGAAAGTTTTACTTGACGAGAAAGAAAACGATACAGGCAGGTGATCAGATATTAAATAATCACAAAGAATCTTCGGTTGGGAGACATCTAAGAAGGGAGAAGCAACAACACGGTTTATGTTGAATGTGGACGAGGAATTATTAATGTATGTATAATATTGGTGTTTATTAACAACATACAAATGATTATCAAATGTTTCACCAATCAGAGAGGAGCGGGCAGATGGAGCAGTTAGGTTACATTTAAAATTTCCAACAATTAGACATGCAGGATTACTAGAAATAATGCTTGAAATGCTTCTACATGACTTTTCAGACGCAAGAGCAAAAGGCGTCCAGACGTATCATTATGGTAATCATTCGGCTCACAGCCGAGGTTACAATGCATTCTATTTTCACGCCCTCGGATAGCGATCGCGCAAGAAAATTCCGTAAGCTATTCAAAACAAGTTTTTTGCTAATGCTTGTCTTTCAATGATTAAACGTAATCCAAGAATCATGGCAATCCAAAAAAGAAAAATACGCCAGAGAGCAGAAGGAAAGATGATATCAGAAGAAATTCGGATGATGTCGCAAAGTACTAGACTAATTTGAGAAGCTCAAGTACCAATAAGCAACGGAAGCGTAGGCTTTTGCTATGTATTCCCAGCAGTTCAAGGGAGATATTACTCCCAGCAGGTACGACGACACTTGCTTCAGAAAACCTACCCTATTCTGCTCGCTTATAAGTAAAGTTGAATTAACGTGACTAAAACCTAGTAAAAGACGAACAAGGCCCATAGTAACCAAACAAAACAGCCTGAAATCCCTTAAAGGGTATCGGACCGAAACACAAAGTACATCATTAGAATTGCCTTGGCCGGAAACCTCTATAGGTTTTATTGGCTTGAAAAACAAGAAAAATCCCTTTCTTTGCACGGGAAGCCTCTTTTTTCCGCTTTTTTCTTCTCTGCAACTAGCGGGGTTGGTTTGATTCTCATCAATCATCAAGATGAAGACCAACAATACTTTCAAATGGCTTAAAGAACCGTTACGCCAGTTAGTCCATCTTCAAAAAAAGATCATCAAAATTTCACTTCTATCTGTTGTCAGTGTCTGATTATCTCCACCTTGATTATTTTTTTTTATTTCCTATTTGCTTCTCCATATGCATCATTTTTTTTCCAGCCGTAAGGCTTCGTCATTTTTCGTTTCCTTCTCATCCTTAATTTCTTTTCTGACTGATATTTTATCGTCCCGTGTTTTGTCAGATTTTATCTTACCTACATTTCCTTCAGTGTTAATCCTATCCTCTTTACTTCCTTCGTTTTTTCATTCATACGTACTCAATTTTCAATTTTTTAATTTTACTTCGATTTTCAAATTTCTATTTTTCAATTTTTCAACTTTCGTGTTCAATTTCTTCTCCATCCTTGTAAAAAACAAAGATGAGCTTCTTGACTTGGATTACTGGTTTGATAAATATTACTGACCTTAGCCTTAATTGATGAAAAACAAACCTATGCATGTGATTATTTACACCCTCTAATAAAAATACTATATTTCTACCATAGATCTTGTCAATTTGCTCCTGTAGCTGTAAAAAAAAATTATCCAAGTAGCTGCTATCTCTGTCAATCGGTTCCACAAAGGCATATGCTATTATGACTGATACCCTGCACTTTTTAGTCACAAAATCAGCAAGCAGCAGACTATTATTAACAGTTATATATCTAACTATATCCTCATCCCTACAAGTAATTTTATAATAAAACTGAGATCAAACCACAGAAGTGGCTGGAGTTAAGCTAATGGTATTAATATTACTATAATTGTGTCGATGAGTGGATTTTCTCTTATTATTTCGGTTACTATGAGCCAGAGTTCGGTCTTTACTATAAAAAATACTGCTGTAACCCGGATTCATATATATATATATAGTAGTTGTGAGAGGCAGCGTGGCCGAGTGGTCCAAGGCACTGGTGTTAGCCACCAGTCTCTTCGGAGGCGTGGGTTCAAATCTTACCGCTGGCATTTAATATAACTTTACCACGAACTGTTTCATTGCTTCAAAAATCAAATATCTTTGAAAAGACTGGAGTATGAAAAGACATCAAAAATGCAATTTTTAGTGGAAAAATTTATTCTGTTTTAAAAATAATTTGTTTTAGTTACAAAAGGTTTTTAACCCAATTAATTTCCTTTAAAATGAGCCATTGAACAACTCTCTACGATGTTCCAGTGCCAAGCTATGTGTGGAAAAGAAAGAGAGAAAAAGAAAGAAAAAAGATGCCGTTTAGGCAGAATGCTGTAGTAGCTGCCACTTTTCTTGATTTTCTAGGCAATATATTTCCCTTGCTGTTCAAGCCAAATGACAGAAAGTTTCCTATACAGGGGTTTCAGACACGGCGGTTCTAATGGTGTACTTATTGTTTCGATCTGACTGTTTTTTTTTTAGGATTATGGGTTTTTATATTTCTTAACATTGGACGTGATCGTCTCTTACTAGGTTGCTAGCTACCGCTGCAACCCGGATAAGTTTTAACAATAATCATATTTGTCTAAAACATTATTATTAATATCAAACAAATAGTATTATTTGCTTAATAAATTATTTAATTATATTACTAAAATTAGACGAACAATTGTTTGTCTAAGATATATGCATCGAAATCTGAAAGCATAAATTAAAGTTGGTATTCCGCTATTTCGGATAAATTGGATAAATATAACGTCACTCACTTGAATTTTTTCCCCCAAAATTCAGGCTCTGAGCGAAATTTTTCAAGCTCCTGTCCTATCTAGATAATTTTTGTTTAGCCCAGAAAATCCCAGTATGCCAATTAAAAAAAAAAGAAAAAAAAGCCATAAATACAAAAAAAAGTTACAGTGTTGGGAATTACTTAAGTAAAAAGTAATTAAGTAATTACTAAAGTAAGTAATAGCAGAGTTTGTAGTCTACTTAAGTAAGATTCCGAAAGTACTTAATATTTGCACTGAAGTAAAAACTAAGAATTCTTGAGGGTACTAAAATGCTCAAGTACTTTCAGACCAGCGTTCAATTTTAGTACCAACTTTATGGGGAAGACGCTAAAGGCGACGCTTTTGGATCATTTAACAAGAGATTTTACTTTTCTGAACTGAGCCAGTAGCTAATTTTTTAAACAAGGATACCATGGATTATTTTGAATTGCCTTTCATTTTGAATGGACAGTTTTTTTTATTAACGGAAAAATATATACAGATAGGGCCATTTCAGCTGTGAATAAGTTTATCCAAACAATGTTCTGAAGGGCCAAATCCCTGCATTTTCGCAAACATCTCAAGGTGAGTTTAATCAGTAAAGCTAATTTTTCTGGTGATTAATACTTCGACAATAGTGACGAAGAAACTATCGCAAACAATCAAGGGAATTGTGAATGGGATGAAAATACTGTGAAGGAGGTTCTTCCATATGTGAGATATACTGTGAGACTCATTAATAATGTGAATGGAGGTTCTTCCATATGTTCTTTCATATTCTTTCATATGGAAATTGTGAATGCGATGAAAATAATAAGAAGATGGAGGTACTTTCATATGAGTAATATACTATGAGGTTCTTTAATGCTGTGAATGGAGGTTCTTTCATTTCATATGGGAATTGCGAATGCGAGAAAATACAGTGAAGAAGGTTCTTTCGTATGTGGCCGATAGGCAAATAGGACTAATAGTGCTAAAAGAGTGCCCAAGAATAATGGAGGTCTTCAGAAAGTTTAATTGCATAATTCCTTTGTTTGCACCAGCGGAGCGACTGTTTTTGGCTGGTGGAGAAATTTTTACCCCAAAACAGAACATGCTTGGAGATGCTATGTTTGACAAGCTACTATTGAAGGGAGCAAGCAAGAAATTCAATAAAATTGTTATGTTGCATTAAGTGATGAATGGCACGTTTCGTAGAGTTTTTAGTATCTTGCATTCTCACATTTTACATGAATCGCATTTTTATTGTCTAGGACAGGGGTCTCCAAACTACGGCCCGAGGGCCAAATCCGGCCCGCGGACAGATTTTGTCCGGCCCGCGGAGAGATTGAAATGAATCCAACTTACATTTTATACATTTTAAATAAAAACACAAGCATAATGCCATATGAAATACTAATGAGATTTATGTAATTGAGATTTTCCACTGACAATAGTTTGTAGTTGTGGACTAATTTTACTTATACCAATTATTAAAAGAGATTTAAGATGCTCATCAGTTAATTTAGATCTGTAAACATTTTTTGTGTAGGCCTACTTCATTTTGGAGAAGGTCTTCTCACATAAATAAGTAGTACCAAAAACAGAAAACAGCCCACGAGCAAATTTATGCAAATTATCAAATTGTGTCAGTGGAAGACTCTTATAAAATTCCAACAAAGATGAGTTTTGATATTTGTTCTTAGTTATATCACTGCACTGTAGATTATTTTTTTCCATTTGAAGTTCTGGGGCTAGGGTTTCAATGTCAGTATCAAAAGGATTCTGAAAAATCTTAATTTGATTCGTAATGGCATCAAAGTCCGAGAAACGAGTATCAAAATTTATTTTCAAAGTACTCAAAGAGTTTCGATTGCAAAATCGATAAGAAACTCAGTCTCAGTGGTGTGGCTGAATATTTCACATGCGTTAAAATGTGAAAAACATTTACTTTGTAGTTGCGATTGAAACAGTATCAATTTCTTCCAGAATGATTTGATATTAGTGTATAAATCAGGAAGATGCTGGTTTTCTCCTTGCAATCTCAAATTCAGTTCGTTCACATGTTTCGTCAAATTAATATAGAATGCTAACTTCCACAGCCATGTGTTGTTTTGTAATTCAGTAAGAGGGCGATGCTTTTCATTCAAAAAAATTTCGATCACTGCTCGAAGTTCAAAAAAGCGCTGAAGGACTTTCCCACAACTAAGCCAACGTAAGACAGTATGATAAGGTAAGTCATTTTCTCCAATCTCTTCAATAAATTGTCGGAATTGTCGGTGATTCAGCCCAAAAGATCTGATAAATTTAACAGTTGATATGGCTGGTTTCAGAACTTCAGACATATCCAAACATTTTCCGCACAAAAATTGTTGATGAATGATACAATGTAAGACTAATGGTTTTGAACCACCGTCATTTTCTACAGCCTTTGACACAAGAGCGACCACTCCTTTATCTTTCCCACTCATGTTTTCGCCTCCATCAGTTGTAATACATTTCAAGTTTTTCCATCGAAGGTTCTTTTTATTGATGGCCATTTCAACTCCTTTAAAAATATCTGTACCGGTAGTTGTGCCATGAATACTATACATATCAAGAAGTTCTTCATGTACTTCATAGCTTTTATCTACTCCTCGAATATAAATCAGTACCTGAGCAGTATCTGACACATCCGTTGACTCATCCAAGGCCAAAGAAAACCACTCGACATGTCCATTTTTGTCGAACAGTTGAGAGGATATATTTTCAGCGATGTTTTCTACCCTTCGAGCCACAGTGTTTGCTGACATACTGACAGTTTTTGATAAATTCACCCTATCAGGGCACATTTCTTCGGCTACTGCAATTATGCATTCTTTGATCATTTCTCCATCGGTGAATGGTTTTCCACGTTTCGCAATTTCAAGAGCCACACGAAAGCTGGCACGAGTTGCAGGCTCTTGTTCAGTTTTGAGTTTTGTAAATGAAGATTGCTGCGATTTCAATCCGTGCTTCATAGCTTCGAATTTTTCTGTCCGCAAACTTCCTGTATACTCTGAGTAATTTTGAAAATGTTTTGTTTCATAAAGACGTTTAATGTTATATTCCTTGAGAACGGCTATGCTTTCATTGCAAATCAAACATAGCGCCTTGTTACTGGACTCAATTACGAAATACTGAATGTTCACTGATCTTTGAATTTTCTGCATTCACTATCAATTTTTCGGTTCTTTTCCATACTACTAAATCATGCACAAAAGCAACAATTCAAATCAAAATACTGTTACAAAGATGTCTTAAACTTAAACACGCACAAACACGTTGTAAGGAGGCACACACTATTTTATTTTACAACAGTGTCATAGGAACTGACTTGTGGTTGCGCCACTAGCCTTCTTGTATATTCCAATTACTACCATCTAGAAGTGAGTTTCCGCTTGTGTCCACCAGATGTCGTGTCACGTTACTCCTCATGGCTCGTACTCTACGACTAATCTAGAAATTACAGATAATGAAAGGACAATTAATAATATGCAGTGTTGCCGTTTTGCGGACTTTAGTCTGATTTGCAGCCTTTTTTTAAACTTGCGTCCTTTTTCGGACTTTTTTTTCATCAGTGAACTATTTCACTTTTTACCATCGGCAACAATGACAATATGGTTTTGGCCCTCAAAACTTACTGGAGTAATCAGTATGGCCCTGAGGCTGAAAAGTTTGGAGACCCCTGGTCTAGGAGTTCCTGTATCTGGTAATACTGGAACTTAAAAACTATATTTTTAATTACGGCTAAACCTATTTAAGAACGGCTAGTTAGAACGTCATCTATAAAATAATTGTAGGCACAAATTTTAAAACATAGAAAACGTTTTGTCAAACGCATGGTTTTTTCATAGTTTTTTTTTTTTTTTTTTTAGTTGGAAAGAGAAGGAGGAAAGAGGAAAGAATTGAGGATAAAGATTCTCCCCTTGGATAATATATTAACTAGGGTATCGGGTAAGTAGAAAATAGTTTCTATTGCCTTTGCGAGGTAACTTTTCGGAAGAGTTCAGAATTAGATACCTGAGGACAAGCATTTTACTTCTGACAACTAGCACATAGCATTATCACAGACTATATGGTACCATTGCCACAGGACTTCTTCTAAGAAATATCAACATGCAAGCTTTCTAGTAGTCAACTCTGTTAGGTAACTACAAGTGGTATGCTGTACAGTTTACCTGTCTTGTTTAGTCTCTGTCAGTACCTATCGGGATATCGAAGAGATACTACAATGGTGACTTGTGGATAATAAGTAAAATATCAGTACTTCAATACTTTTACTTGAGTAGAATTTTGTAGGAATACTTGATACTTATACTTAAGTAAAAAATAAAAGTACTTTGCACAACGCTTCACAATTGCCCCTTTCAAGAGAGTAGATAAAATGCAATGACATAGTTTTGGAATCATTCGTAAAATATTTATGTGGCAATCAGTAAGTGAGAGACGCAGTATCAAGTTATCACCATTTATCAACATTAAACATAAAAGAAAAAACTATCAGTAGGTACTGTATTCTGAGGCAAATAAATGTGGCCTTAGGTTGTATATGCTGCAATTTAAAAAATGATAACAGATGTTGTGTTAGGCTTTTTTGGGGGGTAAAGTAATAAAACCTTAGGTTGTGTACATAGATAATTAAAAATAACAACATTGATTGGATATAAGAAAATACAGAATGAAATCGGTTCTAAGAACAGAGCATGTTTTGAGCCCATATATTTATTGGCCTTATTTGAAGCAATTCTTCTTGAAACAATATATTCATGAAGCTGTAATGGGTTAACAACTACAGCCTTCATTCGGCGGCTAAGAAATAAAATCAAAGCATTGTTCCCGGAACAGTTGTCAGCAAAACCAACAAAACTCCCCGAAATCTTTGTCAGACTTGCATCTATTATATACCTTACCTATAATGGCAGTGTTGCCAACACCTGTACAGCAAGCTAAATATGAGATGAAGAAAAGAGGAGGAAACCGCATCTCAAAGGAGTAAACGAGCTTACCAGCTGCTAAAATCCGAATGAGCAAATCTCTTGGGTCAAGTGAAGCTTCACTGGAAATGTTCATTGAAAGAATATTCATTATTCCAGTGTCTACTGACTTCAGCTTCTCTACAGCATCCTCATTATCTTCAGAAAATGTTAGCAAAAGGTTTTCTGAAAGAATAACGAGAAGATAAGAACTTTAAGATGTTTCGTAGGCCTGATATCTTGTTCCATTACTTGAGTGACTCAGCTATTAAACCAATTAGATTCAGAGCAAAAACAACGGTGAATTTTTCCGTGTACTTGTGAATTTCATAGTAATTTTTAATGTTCCATAAATCCCACAATATCCACAAAAAAAACAAATATTGGCTAAACATTTTCCCTTTACTAGTTCTGACTACTCCCCCAAAAAATATCTGATACCCCCTCCCTCTAAGGGTACCTACGTTCATTCTTTTTAAAACCATGTCTAGCTTTTACTGTATATCGGATCACAAACATATCGATTTGAATGGTGGAGCCCTAATTACTGATCATGTGCCAAAAATCTGGACTATTAGATAGTTAGTATTGATACAAAATAATAAAAAAATTTAAAATATTGTACAAATGTTGAAACATGCAAATAATATCATTTGTAAGATAGGATATTCAACAAAGAGGGTTCTGATCTCGAGATTCTCGAGACCATCTGATTCTCGAGATTTCGCGCACACTCACTTATGTTGAGAAGTGTATTTTTATGGTATTGGGGGTTGTAGTTGTAGAAGCCTTTATTCTCCCTTTATAGGGGAGATAAACTCTGGCCCTAAGGTAATTAAACTTTGGTAGCGTGCCTTAGGCTATGACCGAACTAATGAGGCGTACCGACTGGGTATGTTCGAGAGGCTAAAAATAGATCGTAGAGAGGTTGTCTAAAATGCAATACTTTTATTCATATTACATATAATATAATCGGATATATTCTGTCTATTGGGACTGGCTGTCCCAAGTAGACCACAAGTCTCAAAAAAACAACAATAATATATAAATAGATACTTAGACACTTACAATGATAAGACAAAAATCCAAAGTATTTCAAAAACAACGGACAGGAGGTCAGTCCGGCATAAAGTTAGTATAAGATTTTCCCTTCCGATAAAATGTATCTTTTATACATTTTTATCAACCACACCTTTCCACGTAATCGCTAGGAAGTGGTAATTTCTCAATTTCCCGTTAAACAGAACTTAGCAGGATATGTTCCTTATCTTAATAAAAAGTGGTATTTCAAAACTTCATATTTGCGTCTTATATATTTTTATTAAATTAATAATTAACTAAATTAGAAAGCTTTACCACAATACTCCCCATTTAAAGAAGAATTGTCCCAATTCTCAATATTTTACTTTTAAAACAACTTAATTTCGTTTAGAGCTATTTTGCTGCCATCTTTGGGTCATTATGTGCATCTACCCTCAATGGGTTTCCTTAGGGTTATGTTTCTGGTCCATTATTGGCCATGTTCTTTTTTTTTGTCGAAGGATTTCAATTTGAAATTCATCCTTGTTTTTCTTTTTCTCTGTCTCTAGGACTGACAATTACTCTTTTACCCTCTTCATATGCATCTTCTGTTTTACTTGACTCCAAGCGGCTTATACATAATATTAGTGGTTTTGCTTAAACTAGATTTATATTAGAAAAGTTTTATGAATTTTTTGAGTTTAAATTTAATTCCCATTAATAATTTAATCTATCTGTGTGATGTGGTTGATATACCGTTTATTTTTTGTTTTAGGAATGCCTTGGGTAAATTATATATAACATTATTGATTTTTAAATTTTCACATATATTTTTTTTTTTTCAGCACAAAGCATTTTCACATATTTTAATAACATAAGCCATTTGGCTATGTAGCACATTTTCTAGGCCCAAATTAAGTTCTGTTTTATCTCACTTTCTGACGAACTTGTAGTAAAGTCTGTATTACTGCTATAGTTTCCAAAATTTCAGTTGATTGAGTATGCGATGATAGTATCAGGATATATTTGAAGTGTCTTCAAAATTTGTTACTTCCCAAAATATGTCAAAATATGATTGAAGGAAAAATGGATCCGAAAAGATGCTACGAAAAATTTGATTTCCAAAAAAAAAATAGCTAATGCTGTATCTAAAATAAATATCCACACTAGTATACATATAAAGCATACATTTTTACATATATAGCAGAATGAAACACTCAATTTTGGTATATATCAATGCATTCGAAAGTTAATTACTTTTAATTACTTTCTCTACTTTTTTAATTACTCCAAAAATAATAACCCGCTTAAATCGAAACATTACGTTTCTTGCTTGATTATTCTTAATTTAATACTAAACTGATTATTTCACAAAAAAAAATTTTAATACGTTGACTCGAGGTCAAACATTTACATAAACATTAAATCACTAGTTAAAATTTAAAGTTGATAAAAACATAGTATATATATATATATATATATATATATATATATATATATATATATATATATAATATATATATATATATATATATATATATCTATATATATATATATATATATATATATATATATATATATATATATATATATATATATATATATATATATATATATATATAAGCATTGTGTAATAACTTACACAATTATGTTAAGTAACAAAAACTTTACCTAAAATATATTTGGCTAAAGTTTTAGAAGTTACTTTAAAGCATCAAGCTTTTTTTTTTTTTTTAAGTCGATTTTTCACAAAGCAACACTAACTGCGAATCCATTTAACTGCGATCCATGAACACTCGAACTGCGAATCCATTTACATTAGTAACAAGTATACAGTAATAAAATCTCTTCAGTATCAATCATAGATTTCTCTTTTACTTTCATATTCATGAAATCATAGTGCCAATGGAATTGTCTGCGGTTGAGATAAGCTTTTTTTTTTTTTTTTTTTTTTTTTTTTTTTTTTTTTTTTTTTTTTTTAAACGATAGATTATGGTTTTGCGCAGACAGGGTTTCTTATATCCTTCCCCCCGAGGGTTTGATGTTTCATATTATACCACAATTTAAGACCCCATATAAACAATCCCAGAACCACGATAGTAGTTATGAAATACCCCCAAGTATAGGCTAATAAGCCTTTATAGTAAGTGGTTCTTTCTATTTCTGTTTGGAAAATGGGATAATTTATGTCCAGATTTTTATTTAGATCTTCCAGGGTTGTCAGAAATCTGGGTGTTTCTCCTTTTATTTTTTCCGGTATGGAGATATCATTTAATTTCTTTAACATCTTTTGTACTTTCTTAATTTTTTCATTATCTTGTTCCCCATTTGTTGCTTTAAAAAGATTTATGTTGGGTATCGGTATTATACTCCATTTGTCCATATTTATCTCCGTAATTTCCACCATTGGAGATGATATAATTGTCTCTCTTGTCGTTAAACGACAGGATGGGGGAATATTAATTAGCCCCATCCTTCCTATTCGTATATCTCTTGTATTCTTCAACCCAGAAGAATTTTTGCATCTCAACTGTGCCATATAAGGTTGTGGAACGCTGAATATGAAATCATTTTCACTAATTTTTTTTTTTTTAGAACACTTTTAATTAAGTTTTGCCTTGCATTTGCTAGTTCTCATTTCTTCCTTAAAATGCAATTTTTACGATATACTGGTTGCCAATTTTATCCTAGCTTTAATTACTATTTTATTTGCCAAAGAAAGAGAGGCAATAATTCCCTTGCAAGGCTAAATAACTTTGAATTCGGTTTTTTTTTGTTGTGAAAGGTTATATTTTATTTTCAAATAAAAAGTGGATACGTTTAGTTTCTGTTAGGGTTCAACGGATTGGGATTTGGGTGTTTGGGTTGGCACAGGTGAAAACCAATTGTTTAAACTAGGATTCTCCTGTGCCAGTTCGTTTTCTCAGATCCAATACATCGCTAGAGTTAAAATTATTATCTTGAACTACTGTGGTTTTCTTGTGACGATGGGGTTAATTTTTGGCTGATTTTTAATGGATTTTGTCGTTGGCTTTTACCTCCTGGTAAGTTTTTTTTAGGTTATAATTTATTTTTATATCGCTTTTCGTTTCCTTTACCTAGCACTCTTTTTTATTTCTAAGCTTATTCTAAGTTTTGCTTAAACCTTTATAGCGCTTCTTTAATTTTTTTTTCTTTTTACCATTTGTAACTAATAGAAAAATATTATATTAGACTATAACTAATTATAATAAGACTACAGCTAGTTTGTACATGTAGCGCGCACTTAATGTAAACTCTTGCTGTTTTTCCCATTATAATTATTTTTAAATTTCTTCCAAATAATTTTTTTTCCAATTCGACTGAAAGTGTCACCTCAGAGAGTCAAAGGTTAGTAGATGCATTGCATGTACTTAACAACGAGAGACCAGCAGTGATTGAGCTCAACTCCAAATTTGCTAGCTTCCAATGACCCTATTTCAGGAAACTAACCTCCTTCGTTTTGTTTTTTTTAATTATCCCCCCCCGAAAAAATTTTCAATATACATATCAAAAGAATCGCATTTTAATGCTGATTCTAAATATGTATAATTTAATTAGGTTCACTACACCCATTTAAAAGTTACGCGGCCTTACTTATTTCCTTTTTTTTGAAGCGAAGCCTAATTTGTTTTGACAAGTCTTCACATTATACCGCTCGCGAAGTCTTATCTCGTATCGGAAACATAATTTTTGAAGGAACCTATGATGTCACTTCAGATCGGAGCTAAGTAATTTAGCGTTAGAATGTGACGGTCATTATTAATTTTTTTTTACTGGCGATATATATTTGAAGGAAAACTTGATGTTATTTATATACCGATTAAAAAGAAAATTTAGATATTTCTTTAGTGGCTTTTATACTCGTTTTATTTTTATTTAATATTTTTTTGGTTATAATTGTTTTAGTCAAATATTAATCTGCTGGGGGCTGCACTTGTTCTGCCTTTCTCAGTTTCCTGGTCCGAGTTTTGAATCCCAAATTTTTGCTTTTCTTCTTTATAATATTGGCAAGTTTTTCCGTGGTCTCTATAGTATGGTTTACAAGGCTCTGAGTCCGAGTGCTGCTTTGTTGCCTCGTAAAATATCTTTAATCTTTGTTTCTCTTGATGTTTGGCCTTTTTCATAAGTGTTTTAGCGACTTGTGCTGTTGACAAAGGAACTTCTTGCTGCCCCTTTGGTTTCTTTACTGTTCTCCATAATTTTTCTCTCAAAGAAGGTTTTCTTGACGATGGCCCAGGTTTAGCTATATCGGTTTCTGTAGGAGAATTTTCGGTGTCACATTCTGTTAGCTCGCGTCTGGTAGATGGCGTTTGTTCCAAAAGCCATTTTTGCGTTAAGACTGTAGGTGAGTCTAGTGTATGAAAATCAGATAATTCTTTGGTTTCTTCCAATTTTTCTTCCTCTTTGAATTTAATCTCTGGTTTATTATGTCTTAAACCAGTAGGTTGTGTTTGAGGCTCTTCTCTGTCGCTTTCATCGCTAGTATCCGATGAACATTGAACTTTTCCTTTTTTCTCTTGTTTGTTGTGGAAAGTTTGTAGCCAAGACTGGGCTAAATATTCCTTCCACTTCTCCCAACTGTTGTGGTCATTAAAAAGGTCATAAAATTCATATGGTCTTCTGATATATACTGGTGAGATCATGTATTCAATTTCTTCTTCTGAAAGTATAGGCTCTGTTTTCCACGGTTTTGAAAAATATCCCTTTTTCATTCTATTATGGTGCACTATTTCTTCCTTTTCCTTATGCTGATGCTTTAGAACATATGTTAAGTTATTTGGTAGAATTTTTATAATCCTGTATGGTCCTTCCCATTTCGGTTTTAACCTTTTTGTTCCTTCCAGATTTGTTTTGTAAACATAAACCAAATCTCCTAAACAGTAACTCGTTTTATTTTTGCTTGTTCTGTCATATTTTTCTTTTTGTTCTGTTTTCACATCTTCCAGATTGTCTTTAACTTGTTCCATAGCTTTTTTCATTCGCATCACCATCTCTTGCTTATATTGGTCTAGGTTGTAATATATTCTGTCATTTTGTATTTCATCTAAACAAATTCTGGGATCTCTTATATGTTGCAAAAAAAATGGCGTTTCTTTTAAGGTACGTGAAAAAGCCGTATTTATTGCAAAGACTACAAATGGTAAATGTTCATCCCAATTTTCATTTTCCTCTCTTGCATGTATTCCCAGCATGTAAGCTAATTCTCTATGCTTACGTTCAACCTTTCCATTAGCGGCTGCCATATAAGACGAGGTAAACCATCGTCTAACCCCCAGATATTCTGTAATTTCGTCTAATAATTTGGCTCTAAAACATGGCCCATTGTCGCTAAGTAAAACTCTAGGGAAAATTCCGTGTTCCAGAAATAGGCGATTGACCAAAACTTTCGCAATGGTTTTTGTCTTTTCATCTTTAATTGGAAAAGCGTTTAAATATGAATTAAAATGGTCTACTATGGTTAGTACGCACCTGTTTCCTTTCCTGGAAACTGGTAAACTTCCCCCGGATCCCCAAATGTCTTTTGACATTATTTCTCCTACCCCTGAAGGGGTGGGGTATTGACCTAATTCAGCCCTAGGGGTCTTTGGTGGCGACTTTTGTTTGGCGCACTCTTGGCAGCTTTGTATAAAAGCTTTTACTTTTGAGTACATTTTTGGAAAATAAAAATTTCCCTTCAGTCTCCCCATAGTTTTTGCTTCTCGCATGTGACAGCCAATCGTTGCATGTGCCATCTGTAAAACTTCTCCTTCCAGAGACTTTGGAATTACTGGAATAATTTTTAAGTCATTTTTTCTATCTTCTTGCGATGGTCTATGGTACCTTACTAGAAGATTTTACTTTCGTCCAGATCAAAATTATCTAAGTCCTTTAAAAAATGTTTAAAGTGCTTTGGCAGTTCCGTTCCTTTTGATAAAAAGGATTTCATTGCTAAACAAAAATCATCTTTATTTTGATGCTTCGAAATATTTTCATTAGACAGTATTTCTACCCCTTCCAGTTTGTTCTGGATGGTTGCTATCACATTTTCTTCCTTATCTGGATTTCGTGACAAATAGTCTGGTAAAATATTCGTACGGCCCTTTATATATATTGGGGTATATGAATATGCTTGCAGACGTAGCATCCACCGTGTCAGCCGGGCTGAAGTATTTTGCATGGTATGTAGCCAAACTAATGATTTTTGGTCTACTCGTAAAATATATTTTTTCCCAAGTAAAAATTGTCGAAAATATTCTGTAAATACTACAACTGCTAAACACTCCCTTTCAACTGTCGAGTATTTTTTTTCTGTTTCCGTCAGTGACCTACTGGCGTATTGAACTATTGATTCTACTCCTTCAGAATTTATGTTTAATAATATGGCCCCTATACCGTACCCCGAAGCATCTGTTTGCAAACAGAAGTCTTGTGACAAATCTGGTAGTTTTAGTATTGGTGCCAGTAATTATTGCCTTTTTATTTCATTTAGTGCTTGTTTTGCTTCCGCTGGACATTCAAATTTACCTGATTTCTTTAAAAGGTTCGTCAAAGGTTGTGCTATTGTGACATAATTCTTAATATATCGTCTAAAATAGCTTAACAACCCACAAACTGATCTGCAGCTTTTTTGATCTTTAGGAGGCTGTAAATTTTCTATGACTGAAAATTTTTCTGGATTTGGTGAAATAGTACCTTGGTTTATCAGGTGTCCAAGAGATACTAATTTTGGTACTACTATTTTTAACTTTTCTGGTTTTAATTTTAAACCTGCTTTTTCAAACTTTTCCAGTATTTTTCTAAGTCCGACCAAGTGGTTTTCCAAGTTTTCATTAAACAGAATTACATCATCTAAATAAGCCAAGGTATCTTTTTTCTTCCTGGTTCGTTATCTTTTAACACCAAATTCATTAGGCGACTGAAACAATTTGGACTAAATGATAAGCCAAATGGCATACGTTCAAACGTGAACGTTCTCCCATCGT
Source organism: Artemia sinica (assembly GCA_027921565.1). Taxonomy (NCBI): domain Eukaryota; kingdom Metazoa; phylum Arthropoda; class Branchiopoda; order Anostraca; family Artemiidae; genus Artemia; species Artemia sinica. The sequence continues at coordinate 50,974,485 of CM051267.1, forward strand.
CTAAGATTACTGTAGCCTTATGCTTAGTTTCTGCATCTAAAGCGATTTGCCAATACCCTGCTATTAAATCAAAACTAGTGTAATATTTTGAACCCCCTAACGAATCTAAAATCGAATCAATTCTTGGTAGCTTCATCACGCCTTTAACCGTGACGGCGTTTAGTGCTCTAAAGTCTATACATAATCTCCAGGTACTATCTTTTTGTCTGACTATTACTAATGGAAAGCAACAATCACTAATACTTTCTTTAATTATTCCCTGATCTTCCATTTCTTTTATTTGGCTTTCTAGCCATGGCTTTAAATGATAAGGTGTTTTATACGGTGACTTTTTGATTGGAGGGCCCTCTGTTGATATCTTGTGCGTGATTAAGTGAGTTAATCCGTAATCTGCTTTGTGTCTTGCAAAAGTCCATTTAAAATCCCAAAGAATATTTTCCACCCTAGTTTTTACGTTTTCCGGTAAATGTTTTAAATCAAATTGTTGCAAAAAATCCGTTTTCGACATTCCATACTCTTCTTGTGGTTGCGGTTTTAATGAGGATAAATGTTCGTGGCTAGTGAAGTTTACGCTTAATTCTGGACTGCTTAGAGATTTTATTTCCGAATTTGAAATCTTTTCTACTGATCCAAGTTCTACCTGGTTCAGTTTTATTTTATTATTACTTAGATTTGATAGTTTTAAGTACGTTATACCATTTTCAATTTTTATAACTTAATTTTCCACGAAAATCATTGGGTATTCTTTTATGGTGTACCCCCCTATCACGGCATCCATTGTTTTAACCTTTCCTTCTTTTTCATTTAATGTAGCTAGAACTTGAGCTGTCGTTCCCCCTTCTATTGTGATTTTCCCGCTTATTTTTAGGTTATAATTTGAATCTTCACTTTCGTTATTTGTTGTTACGCAAATTTGCCTATTGTTTTCATTTGCCTGGTTTATTGTGATTGTATTGGATATGGGTTCCCATACAATCCCATATTTTCTGATGGCATCAACTCCTAGAATACAAGGAAATGGTAGCTGCTTGCAAATTATTACTGTTACTGTTATTTCTTTATCCCCTGCACTAAATTTTAGTGGACATTCTCCCAAAATTGTCAGCTTGTGCCCTGTCACTGATGTTAGGGTATTTTGGCATCTGCTTACTCGATTTTTGACACTAGGAGGAAACCTATTAAAAACTTCCTCTCGAATTAATGATTTAGATGCGCCTGTATCTAGTAAACATGGTAAATTTTGAAAACACTCAATTTTAAAACAACGCAGAATCGGTAGATTATTATTATTTGCATTTGTATCACAACATTCTAAACTATTTAGGGGTCTTTGTAAGGAAACAGCTCTGTCGACCCTTACAGGCTGGTTTCTCCGTTTAAATGCCCACTGTTTGGCCAAAAATTTCTGAGATTATCCCAGTTTTCTTCAGCGCTGCTACTTTGACCCTGGGTATTATTAACCATTTGCCTTCTAGGCCTAAATTCAGGAATATTATTAGGTGTTTGCCAAGTATTATTTGTTCCCTGTCTTCCTAAATTTCTGTCCCCCTGCGTTCTGAATTGGTGTCTTGTCTTGTACGTCTGGCATTCTTTGCGTATTCTATGCCAGCAATCTGCTACATAGTGGTTTGGTTTGCTACAATAATAGCAGTAAAATTTTCTCTTAAATTGTTTGTTTGTTTCCTGGTTATTTCTAAATATTTTTGATCTGTCCTTGTTGGTTCCCCAACTATCTGTCTTTGGTGGGGGAGGGTGCCCATATTTTTTATAGTTATTAGCCGCTAATCTCTCAAGGTCGTGGAATCTGTCAGCTATCTCCCTAGACGGCGAATCCTCGGCCTCCGTCGCGCCTTTTTGGTTCACGATTCGGCTCCTCAAAGCTCACCCTTTTTTGTCCCCTGTCATATTTTATACTTTCTTGGGCTCCCGTGTTATTTATTGACATCTGGTCAAACTTTTTCATAGCTTCGTCAATTTTTACCTCTGTTTCGACTAGTATTATAGCCTGCTCTAAATTTTCAGGTTTCCGCGATAATATTAGTCTTAATAACTTTTTTGGTAACCCTTGGGTAAAAGTATGTAGTTGTACTTTCTTTATTGTCTCGTCATTTCCGCCTTTTTCTAATTGTAAACACACGGATCTACAAATTTTGTCTGCATAATTCCTGATACTAGTTGAGGTATCGAATGTGACTACCTCTGTTCTTAGCCTCTCGGAGATGCTTGTCTCTATGAATCTTGTTTTAAAAGATTCAATTAGAGTACTGATGTCCTTGGGCTCTTTTTCCTTAATTGCCTCAAAATGTTTAAGGGCGCTTCCCTTTAATCTGGCTGCAACGCATTGCTCTTTGACCTTATTCTCAAACGATTCAGTTAGTTCGTCGAAAATTTTTAATTTTTCGATAAACTCATCTACATCTGAATTTCCCGCGTATTCTGGTATAATTTTTGCAATTTCAAGTACTGTTGATAGGGAAGTCATTTTTTCCTCTGGTAAAGCCATTTTATTTCAATCTACTATTTTTATCTAGCCTTCTCGACCCAGTTTTTCTAGCGACCACCAGTTGTTGTGTAGTTTTATTTCTATAGTATTTGGGGGTTGTATTCGTAGATGCCTTTATTCTCCCTTTATAGGGGGAGATAAACTCTGGCCCTAAGGTAATTAAACTTTGGTAGCGTGCCTTAGGCTATGACCGAACTAATGAGGCGTACCGACTGGGTATGTTCGAGAAGCTAAAAGTAGATCGTAGAAAGGTTGTCTAAAATACAATACTTTTATTCATTTAACATGTAATATAATCGGATATATTCTGTCTACTGGGACTGGCTGTCCCAAGTAGACCACAAGTCTCAAAAAAACAACAATAATATATAAATAGATACTTAGACACTTACAATGATAAGACAAAGTTCCAAAGTATTTCTAAAACAACGGACCAGAGGTCAGTCCGGCATAAAGTTAGTATAAGATTTTCCCTTCCGATAAAATGTATCTTTGATACATTTTTATCAACCACACCTTTCCACGTAATCGCTAGGAAGTGGTAATTTCTCAATTTCCCGTTAAACAGAACTTAGCAGGATATATTCCTTATCTTAATAAAAAGTGGTATTTCAAAACTTCATATTTGCGTCTTATATATTTTTACTAAATTAATAATTGACTAAATTAGAAAGCTTTACCACACTTAGTTGTTATTGATTATTTTGGCAATCACGCAGTTACTACTACTACTAACAGCTCAGAGCAGCACCAAGCCACCTGAGGCTAACGTCTCTTCTACCCCAATCTATTTCAAGCATTACTCCCTCCCAAGATGCCTATTTTCCTTTAAATCCTTTTTATCGCTTCTTACACTGTTGCATTCAGGGAAAAATTAAGGTTTTACGTTTGGGCTTCCATTCAGGGAAGAATTTAGGCTTTTCGTTTGGCCCCAGATGGAGAGCCAAATAGACCAGTATTGAGGCCAACACATCTAAGCACGCTCCTCCTCCATCCCATTCTATTCAAAACCTCACTCATTACGAGAAAGCTCCTTTTCCCTTAAATCTACCTTTACGATATCCTCCTACCCCATCTGCGGACGACCTGCTTTCCACTTAATCCAACACAGGTGGCAGAAAAGGACAATCTTTGGCGATCTGTCATCCTTCATCCGTAGAACATGTCATAGAAATCTCAACACTTTTCTAATCATAGCGCAAGAAAGTTGGACAGGGCCATATCTTCCCTATAACTTAGTATTTGACATACCCTCAACCAAACAGGTACTTAACACTAATGGACAATTCCTCTGGAGAACATTTAACACATCTTCCTCTACAGTTCAAATTGCTCGTGTTTCAGAGTCAAACTTGCTCACTGTAATTATTTCCAAAATTCTGGTCCTGGTTCATACACCCTGGGCTATTATTCTTTTTACCTAACCTAACTATAAGCTGACCTATAACCTAACCTATAACTATAACCTAACTATAACTATAACCTATAATATAACTATAACTATATATAACTATAATTATAACCTAACCTAACCTGACTTTTATTCTTTTTACATCTTCGCTACATCCATAATCTTTAATAATAATTAATAGTAAAGTTAGTAATTAATTGTTAAGAAGACGAAGTCAATTAGAAAAAGGAAAAATTAAGACGATGAGGTGATGTTGGGTAACGAGAAGATTGATAAAGTGAATAACTTCACTTACGTGGGTAGTATTACAGGGTAATTAGCTACCCAAGTAAGTGAAACACTCCATTCGAAAATCTTCTCGCTACCCAGCATCATCTCTTCACCTTCATTTATTCCTAGTCTAAATGACTTATACTTCTTAACATTGATTTATTTTTGCATCCTGGATTCTCAAAACCACCAAAGCTTCCTTTTATAATTTGAAGACATTCAAATTATGTGCAGAATTCACTGACAAACCTAAGAATAATTAGGTGATAACTTATTTTTAACTTAATTAATATATATCAACCTTTATTATAACTAATTAGTTTAACTTATCATAGGCAGCACAATAGTGCTGACTAAGTAAACAACGATGTTGGCACAATGTATAATTATTATTTTTTTCATTTAGACCAGGGCACTTCGTATCGAAGGAGTCGTCGTAGAAACTTCGAAAAGGGCTCATTCGATTAGAAACTGAAATGGCTAGTACCCTTTTTAATAGTCGAAAGTGATTAGAAGGCAACTAACACCCCTTCCACGCCCACCGTTTCCCCAAACACGTCCAATCAAATTTTGAGATAGCCATTTTGTTCAATGTAGTTGATTTCCAAATAGAAATTTTGGCTTTTGAGAAGGACACTCCCCCCACAGTCCTCAGGGCAAGGGTTGTAATTTATACCCTGGGGGTATATAAGGTTTTTATAGAAAGCTTTGTCGTAGAAACTTCAAAAAGAGCTCATTCGATTGGAAATTCAGAAGAGATAGTGCCCTTTTTAATAGTCTAAAGTGATTGGAGAGCAACTAACCCCCCTCTACCGCCCACCTTTTCCCAAAACACACCCAATCAAAATTTTGAGAGAGCCATTTTTCGACCTAGTTGAAAGTTCTGGAAATTAGGTCTTTGAGAATGACAACCCCCCCCCCCCACCACAGCCCTCAGGGCAAGGGTTGTAAGTTATGCCCTGGGGGCATTCAAGATTTTAATAGAAAGCGTTGTCGTAGAAACTTAATTGGAACTTGAAATGGCTAGTGCCCTTTTTAATAGTCGAAAGTGATTGGAAGGAAACTAAAACCCTTCCACGCCCACCATTTCCACAAAAGCACGTCCAATCAAAATTTTGAGATAGTCATTTTCTTCAACGCAGTTGAAAGTTCTGGAAATTATATCTTTGAGCAGGACACTCCCCCCAAAGTCTTTAGGGCAAGGGTTATAAGCTATACCCTGGGTACATATAAGGTTTTATTGAAAGCTTTGTCATAGAAACTTGAAAAAGGGTTCATTCGAATTGAAATTCTAAGGGCTAGTGCTCTTTTTAATAGTCGAAAGTGATTGGAGGGCAACTAACCCCCCTCTTACGCCCACCTTTTCCCCAAACACAACCAATCAAAATTTTTAGATAGCCATTTTGTTCAACGTAGCTGAAAGTTTTGGAAATTAGGTCTTTGAGGATACCCCCCCCCCTCCAATAAAGCCCTCAGGTCAAGGGTTGTAAGTTACGCCCTGGGGGCATATAAGGTTCTAATAGAAAGCGTTGTCGCAGAAACTTCAAAAAGGGCTCATTCGATTGGAAACTGAAATGGCTAGTGCCTTTTTTTAACAGTCGAAAGTGATTGGAAGGCAACCAACACCCCTTCCAAGCCCACCATTTCCCCAAACACATCCAATCAAAATGTTGAGATAGCCATTTTATTCAACACAGTTGAAAGTTCTGGAAATTATGTCCTTGAGCAAGACACTCCCCCAACAGTCTTCAGGGCACGGGTTATAAGTTATACCCAGGGGACATATAAGGTTTTTATTGAGAGCTTTATCGTAAAAACTTGAAAAAGGGCTCATTCGATTGGAAATTCAAAGGGCTAGTGCCCTTTTTAATAGTCAAAAGTAATTGGAGTGCAATTAACCCCCCTCTCATGCCCACTTGTTCCCCAAACGCATCCAATCAAAATTTTTAGATAGCCATTTTGTTCAACGTAGCTGAAAGTTTTGGAAATTAGGTCTTTGAGGATACCCCCCCCCTCCCAGAGCCCTCAGGGCAAGGATTCTAAGTTATGCCCTGGGGGCATACAAGGTTTTTATAGAAAGCGTTGTCGTAGAAACTTCAAAAAGGGCTCATTCGATTGGAAATTGAAATGGCTGGTGCCCTTTTTAATAGTTGAAAATGATTGGAGGGCAACTAACCCACCCTCACACTCACCATTTCCTAGAACACGTACAATCAAAGTTTCGAGACAGCCATTTTGTTCAACGTAGTTGAAAATGCTGGAAATTATGAATTTGAGGATGGCAAACCCCCAAACCCCACAGGGCAAAGGTTGTAAGTCATGCCCTGGGGGCATATAAGGTTTATATAGATAGCGTTGTTGTAGAAACTTCAAAAGGGGCTGATTCAATCGGAAATTGAGAGGTCTAGTGTCCTTTTTATAGTTGAAAGTGACTGGAGGGTAACTAACCCCCCTCTCACGCCCACCATTTTACCAAACACGTCCAATCAAAATTTTGAGATAGCCATTTTGCTGAACGTAGTTGAAAGTTCTGGACATTAGGTCATTGAGGATGACACCCCCCCCCCCAAATCCCTCAGGGCAAAGATTATAAGTTATGCCCTGGGGGCATATTTTTTTATAGAAAGCGTTGTCGTAAAAATTTAAAAAAGGGCTCATTCGATTGGAAAGGGAAAGGGCTATTGCCCTTTTTAAGTCAAAAGTATTCGGAGGGAGAATCCCCCCTATGCCCATTATTTCCCCAAAAATTTTTCGATCAACATTTTGATATAGCCATTTTGTTCAACGTAGTTGAAAGGTCTGGAAATTATGTCTTTAAGGATGAAAACCCTCCCACCATAGCCCTCAGGACAAGGGTCGAAAGTTATGCCCTTGGGGCATATAAGGTTTTAATAGAAAGTTTTGTCGTAGAAGCTTCAAGCAGGGCTCATTTGATTGGAAATTGAGAAGACTAGTGCCTTTTTTATTAGTAGAAAGTGGTCAAAGGGCAAATGCCCCCCCACGCCCACAATTTCCCCAAACACTTCCAATCAAAATTTTGAGATTGCCATTTTGTCCAGCGTATCAGAACGGTGTGGAAATTATGTCTTTGAGGATAACAAAACCACCAGCCCTCGGGGTAAGGGTTGTAAGTTATACCCTGGGGACATATAAGGTTTTTATAGAAAGCATGGTCATATAAACTTCGGAGGGGGGTTCATTGGATTGGTAATCTGACGCTCTAGTGTTCTTTTTAAGAGTCAAAGTGATCGGAGGGCAGCTACCCCCCCCCCCACACACACACGTCGTGTTGTCCCGAAAAGCATCTAATAGAAATTTTGAGATAGCTATTCTATTCAAAATAATCTAAATATCATACAAAAGGACCTTTGTAGTTGAAACAATCCCCAGAGATTAGGGACAAGGGTTTAAGCTATGCCCAGGGGGTATTTAAGGTTTTTATTGAAAAGATGGTTGTTTAACTTTAGAAGAGACTCAGTCTTTCTCCCTGAAAAAGACTATGTCAATATAAAACGAACAGAAATTAATTAAAAAAAACTTTTTCAACCAAACAAGTTTTTAAAAAAAGTAAAGAACTCCATTAAACCAAAATGGACAAAAATAGAATCAAATAATCTACCAAGAATACAACTACCACAAATCAGTATCAATAAATAAATAAAACCCAAAACAAACAGAAATTAAAATAAATAAGAGTCAAACTCAAAACGAGCAGAAATTAATATGAGTAGGGTTCTAAACCCCAAGCTTTCTAAAAGCCAGAATATAATTTGTACTTTACTGAAAAAATACTTTTAAATGTTTTCACTTTTCTAACTTTAAGAAACCAAAAATCAATTAAGATTTTAAGGAATAAATATCAGCATATGTATATTAAACTGACAATGCAGATTTTTTTAGTTAATTTATTTGATTTTTTTTTTCAGTAAAGTACAAACTATATTCTGGCTTTTAGAAAGCTTGGGGTTTAGAACCCTACTCGTATTAATTTCTGCTAGGTTTGACTCTTATTTATTTTAATTTCTGTTTGTTTTGGGTTTTAATGATGCTCCTTACATTCAGTTGAAAAAACTTGTATTTTTTATTTAATTTCTGATCGTTTTTTAAAAATGGTAGGAAATCCGGCACTCCCCTCGTGGAAAATTCCCTTGTTCTGTTTGTTTAGCGTAAAGAGCGAGGTATTGACGATGGGGGCGAACCCACTCATATACTAAAAACTAAAAAACCAAGATACCTTGTGTCAACAATCTGCTTAATCTCCTTACCATCAAAATTAATTAAATCGACAACACTATCTATACCCCCGGCAACACTAAAACTCAGGCAATATTTACTTACGGCCACCACTAAACAACAAAGACCATTCAAAACATGCAGGCTTTTGTAACATTTTTTTTCGCTTTTGAGATGAGCTCACTCAAAGTCTTCCCAGCAACTCTAGGTTGTTATCTGCAAAGGATGTTATGGTGGCACCAGGAATGTAGAACCGTAATGGGTTGACTAACTTAAAAATGAAAGGGTAACTAGCGCAGAACCTAGCGGTAACCCAGATTTTTTAGAAGAGGTGAACTGACACGTATCACCCACAACTACACGCAACTCTTTTGTCACCGTTTTATGCCCGTTATTTTTTCTTTTATGCTTTTTTTCGTTATTTTTTTTCTTTTATCCATTTCCCTTTTATGCCCGTTATTTTTTCTTGTTTTGAAGCATATAGGAACTGACCTTTTTAGGGGTAAGCAGTGACAGCTTTAATTGTCTTAAGGCTAAGCCCGTCAATTATGCCGAATTTGACTTCATTGTTTTCATCACGTCTTCCACTTGATCAGATGTCATTTTCCTGAAGGTTATCATGGTAAGGTCAAATGGTCTCACGAAAAGAAATGAAAAAAAGGGTTTATATATTATATGTGATAAATTATATGATACTAAACCATATTATATGATAACCACATGATTAAAAACAATATATAAATATACACAAAACAGCTTAAAGAAACACCAAAATTAATCGAGAAAATGCAGAGAATTCTGACCAAGGGGATGTCCGTAACTCTATTTACTAGTTTTGGTTATTTGTCCCCTTAGCGATAAATAATACCGAAGAACCACTTCTAACACAACAAGAGTGAAGGTCAACCGACGCTCTAACCCATCCTGAAAATCAGAAACTCACCAACTGCAATGACTGAGCTCTTTCCATACTTTTCCACATCTAAAAAACATTTCAGGACATCTATAACATCTTCTTGGTCACATATAGATACAGCCAGAGTCGAACTTTCACTAAAAGTACAAACAGAATAAATAGAATTAAAAACCTTAGACCTCCAATTCCCTCCGTAGACTAGTCTGAGATTCCATTATATTTTTTGAGTCGCAATTCGACAGAACAAAGGCGAAGCAAATCCTAAATTAACAAAAAGTGGCAGAGTAGATACGGGTTAAAAAACAAAACTCTAAAGCTTCTCATTCCCTACCTAGCCTCGTTCATAATTTCAATATTTTTCTTATATTCTTCGTGGCATTACGTGGCTAAAAACTTAGTCTGTTATACCACAAGCTAAATACTTTTTACCTCGGGTTTTATATAGTGTTGTGTCATTTGAATTGCCTATTGAAGGGACCTACAAAAGGGTGGGTACCAGCGGTCGGAAGATCTTTCTAATTGGATATGAGCATCTAACAAAGCTGTTTTTCATGCACTGATTGCCAAATGTGACCTCTTAAGGTAGCGCAAGCGTGATGTGCTTCTGTGTGCTTGCCATGGTGAGTGTATTTGTAGAGAACAGTCACTGACGCTAAAGTTTATCTCTTACCGGAGGTATTGTGATTGCAATCAATCAATACAGCAAATAGCCATAAAAGCCTTAACTTGGATCCTCTGGAGTTGTGGCAGCATAGTTTTAGGAGACCCTGCCAAAAACAGGCGTCCATACTAAGCAATAGGCCTAATGTAATACTTGCAGTGGCCGTGGTAATCGTGCCCACTACGCACAGTTTCCTTACAGAGGAGAAAAACATCAAGGATTCCTAATATTTCCTTGCTCTATGTAGTATAGAACAAAATCGCTCAAATCATTTTGAGGAATAGAATTTTAAAGATACAAGTAATCGAATATTATAATAGTCTTACTTGAAATTAAAGATTAAAAGACAACTAATGTTTTACGCATTTCGTAAACTCTGTTATACCACAAGCTAACAGCTTTTCATAGGCAGAGCAATAGCGCTGCCAAAGTAAAAAAAGATGTGGGCACAATGTATTTTTTTTTTTTTTAGACCAGGGCACTTCGCATAGAAGGAGTTGTTCTAAATTTTGAAAAGAGCTCATTTGATTGGAAATTGGAAGGGCTTGTGCCCTTTTTAATAGTCAAGAGTGATTGGAGGGCAACTAACACCCCTTCCAAGCCATCCATTTCGCCAAACACATCCAATCAAAATTTTGAGATAGCCATTTTGTTCAACGTAGTTGAAAGGTCCGGAAATTATGTCTTTGAGGACGATAATCCCCCCAGAGCCCTCATGACAAGGGTTGTAAGTTATGCCTTTGGGGCATTTAAGGTTTATATAGAAAGGGTGATCTTATAAAATTCGGAGAGGGATCATTGGATTGCTAATCAGATGTTTAATTGCCCTTTTTGAGATTCAGAGTGATTGGAGGGTGGATACCCCTCCCCCCCCACAAACACAATCACACACCTCGTATTTTCCCGAAATGCATCTGATAGAAATTTTGAGACGGTCATTTGTTGTCGTAGAAACTTCAAGAAAGCCTAATTCAATTGAAAATAGAAAGGGCTAGTGCCCTTATTTATAGTCAAAAGTGATTGGTGGGCAACTAACCCCCCTCCCACGCCCACCATTTCCCCAAACACATCCAACCAAATTTTGAGATAGCCATTTTGTTCAACATAATTGAAAGGTCCGGAAATTATGTATTTGAGGAAGATAAACCCCCCTCAGGGCAAGGGTTGTAAGTTATGTCCTGAGGGCATATAATGTATATTTAGAAAGGATGATCGTATAAACTTCGGAGGGTGCTCATTGGATTGGTAATCAGAAGTCCTAGTGCCCTTTTGAGATTTAGAGTGATCAGAGGGTGGATACCCCCCCCCCAAACACCTCGTATTTTCCCGAAATACATATGATAGAAATTTTGAGATGGCCATTTGTTGTCGTAGAAACTTCGAAAAAGGCTCATTCGATTGGAAATTGACAGAGCTAGTGCGCTTTTAATAGTCGAAAGTGATTGGAGGGCAACTAACTTCCTTCCCAAGCATTCCCTATGCCCTGGGGGCATATAAGGTATATATATAGAATGGGTGATTGTAAACACTTCGGAGAGGGATCATTGGACTGGTATTCAAAAGTTCTAGTGCCCTATTTAAGATTCAGAGTGATCAGAGGGTGGTTATCTCCTACGCCTTCCCGAAATGCATCTGATAGAAATTTTGGATATGGGTATTTATTTTCTTAGAAACTTCAAAAAGAGCTCATTCGATTCAAAATTTAAAGGGCTAGTGCCTTTTTTAATAGTCGAAAGTGATTGGAGAGCAACTAACTTCCTTCACAAGCCCACCATTTCCTCAAACACATCCAATCAAAATTTTGAGATAGCCATTTTGTTCAATGTAGTTGAAAGGTCCGGAAATTACGTCTTTGAGGTTGACAACCCCCCTACAGCCCTCAGGGCAAGGGTTGTAGGTTATGCCCTGATAGCGACGAAGACCACACTGCCTTTCCATAATAAAAAAATAAGTAGAACAACAGGGAAATTTTTTTATATAAGACAGTGGAAAGTATATAAGACTTTCCACTGTCTTATATAAAAATTTCCCTGTTGTTCTACTTATTTGTTTATGTTGGTTATGTCCTGGGGGCATATAAGGTATATATATAGAATGGGTGATTGTAAAAACTTCAGAGGGGGATCATTGGACTGGTAATCAAAAGTTCTAGTGACCTATTTAAGATTAAGAGTGATCAGAGGGTGGTTACCTCCTACGCCTCATATTTTCCCGAAATGCATCTGATAGAAATTTTGATATGGGTATTTGTTTTTTTAGAAACTTCAAAAAGAGCTCATTTGATTGGAAATTGAAAGGGCTAGTGCCCTTTTTAATAATCGAAAGTGATTGGAGGGCAACTCCCCCCACGCCCACAATTGCCCCAAAACCATCCAATCTATATTTTAGATAGTTATTTTGTTCAACGTAATTGAAAGATCCAGAAATTATGTCTTTGAGAATAACAACCCCCCCCCCTCAGAACACTCAGGGCAAGGGTTGTAATTTATGCCCTGGGGGCATATAAGGTATATAAAGAAAGGAAGATCGTATAAAATTCGGAGGGGGCTCAATCAGAGGTTCTAGTGCCCTTTTGAAGATTCAAAGTGATCAGAGGTTGGATACATCCCCCCACACCTCGTATTTTCCCGAAATGTATCTGATAGAGGTTTTGAGATGGCCATGTGTTCTCGAAGAAACACGGAAACAGCTCATTTGATTGGAAATCGAAAGACCCAGAGCCCTTCTAATAGTCGACAGTGATTGCAAGGTAACTAACCCCCTCCCACGCCCACAATTTCCCAAAAACACATCCAATAAAATTTTGAGATGGCGATTTGGTTCAACGTCATTGAAAGGTCTGGAAATTATGTCTTTGAGAATGACAGCCCCCCACAGCCCTCAGGGCAAGGGTTGTAAGTTATGCCCTGGGGGCATATAAGGTATACGTAGAAATTGTGATCGTATAACCTTTTGAAAGGGTACATTGGATAGGTAATCATAAGTTCTAGTGCTCTTTTTAGGATACAGAGGGATCGGGGGATGGATACCCCCTCCCCCACCTCGTGTTTTCCCGAAATGCATCTGATTTTAATTTTGAGATGGCCATTTGCTGTCGTAGAAAATGCAAAAATAGCTCACTCGATTGGAAATTGACAAGGCAGGTGCCCTTTTTAATAGTCTACAATAATGGGAGGGCTACTAACCCCCCTCCCATGCCCACCATTTCCCCAAACACATCCAATAAAAAGTTTGAGATAGCCATTTTTTCAACGTAATCGAAAGGTCCGGAAATTATGAGTTTGAGGATGGCACCCCCCCCCCATCCCTCAGGACAAGAGTTGTAAATTATGCTCTGGGGGAATAAAATGTATATATAGAAAGGATGATCGTATCAACTTCGGAGGGGACTCACTGGATTCGTAATCAGAAGTTCTAGTGCCCTTTTTTAGACCCAGAGTGATCGGAGGGTAGATACCCCTACAACACCTCGTATTTTCCCGAAATGCTTCTGATAGAACTTTTGAGATGGCCATTTGTTGTCGTAGAAACTTCGAAAACAGCTCATTCGATTGGAAATTGAAAGGGGCAGTGTCCTTTTTATTAATACAAAGTGATTGGAGGGCAACTTACCCCCTCCCTTCCCAACATTTCTCCAAACACATTCAATCGAAATTTTGAGATAGCCCGTTTGTTCAACCTAATTGAAAGGACCAGAAATTATGTCTTTGAGGATGACACCCCACCCCCCCACAGCTCTAAGAGCAAGGCAAGTTATGCCCTGGGGGCATATAAGGTATATATAGAAGGGATGATCGTATAAATTTCGGAGGGGGCTCGCTGGATTGGTAATCAGAAGTTCTAGTTCCCTTTTTAAGATTCAGGGTGATCTGAGAATGGATAACCCCTACCCCTTAAAACCTCGTATTTTCCCGTAATGCATCTGATAGAAATATTGAAATGGCCGTTTTTTGTCGTAGAGACTTCGAAAAAGGCTGATTCTGATTGGAAATTACAAGGGCTAGTGCTTTTTTTATTAGTCAAAAGTAATAGGAGGGCAACAAGCTCCCCCCCCCCGCGCCCATCAGTTCCCTAAACAGATCTAATCAAAATTTTGAGATAGCCATTTTGTTCACTATAGTTGAAAGGTCTGGGAATTATGTCTTTGACAACCCTCATACCTTCTCAAGACCAGAAGATAATTTGCACTTTACTGAAAAAAATGGCTGTGGATTGTCAGTTTAGAATTCATATACTGATATATATTCCTTAAAGTTTTAATAATTTTCAATTTATTAAAGTTATTAAAGTAAAAACATTTTAAACGTATTTTGTTTATCTAAATCATACAATAAATAACCCGGTCAAACTCAAAACGAGCAAAAATTAACATGAATAGGATTGACAATCCCAATGCCTTCTCAAGACCAGAAAACAATTTGCACTTTACTGAAAACAAAATTTATTTAAAATGTTTTCGCTTTATTTTTGCTGGTTTTAAGTGTTTTTACTAGATATATGAAGGGGGAAGTCCTCCCCCTTCCACTCCGATTACAGCGCGAGTGTCTGGTGCCCTTTTTAGGAGTAACAAAATATTTTCGTTTTCCAGAAAACAAAATACGTTTGAAATGTTTTCACCTTTCTTACTTTCATAAATGAAAAATTATCAAAACCTTAACGAAAAAATGTCAATCTATGTCAATTTAACTGACAATCCACGGTCATTTGTTTCAGTAAAGCGGAAATTGTGTTCTGGTATTGAGAAGGCATGGGGGTTATCAGCCCTACTCATGTTAATTTTTGCTCGTTCTGAGTTTGACTCGGCTATCTATTGAAATTTCTGTTCGTTTTGAGTTTCATTTATTTATTGATTGTGATTTGCGGTCTTTACGCTTAGATGATTATTTGACTTTATTTTTGCTCATTCTTGACTTAATGGAGCCCTTTAATTTTCTTTGAAAAACTTGTATTCTGAATTTTTTTTTAAATTATCCTATTAAATTATCCCATTAAAAAAAGAATTGTTTATGACCTGGTATTGTTTTTTTAATTTTCTTCAAATTCATATTTTTGGTAATTCCAGCAACTCGATAAAGACTTCCTCGTGCTGAATCCTATTAAAAAAAGAATTGTTTATGACCTGGTATTGTTTTTTTAATTTTCTTCAAATTAATATTTTTGGTAATTCCAGCAACTCGATAAAGACTTCCTCATGCTGCAAAAGAACATCTAAACCATTCTTTACTTTTATTATTTTTTTGTATAAAAAAAAAGCTTGCTCAAATCTTTTGACTGAACGAACATTTAAAAGTTAAGTGCAAACAAAAAAAAACATAAAAAAAAACATTAAAGGGTTTGCAAGATCGTTATAAGTGAAAATTTGGAAAAGAAAAATCTAACACTTTTAAAAAATATAATTCTAGGAAAAAAAAATATTAAAATAAAGAAAAAAAGAACAGATTATCGAAAGTCCAAGCTCATTAGGGAGAAACAATTTACCTGTTTGCGTTTTGGAGTTATTTATAAATTTTAATTAAATACAAAATATATAAATATAAATAAATCAAATATAAATAAAAGACGCACCACTGAGCACAGTAGAAGTTAGATTAAAAAAAAACGAGCAGTTAACCTTATACAGAGCACCGTTAACCGTTAGCAGTTAACAGTTAAGTTAGCAATATAAATAACGACGGGACTACACAGCCTTTCCATTATGAAAATGACAAAAGTAATATAACGAAGAATTATTTTAAGACAGTGAAATTTAAACGGAAATCGCTTTAATTAATGGTGTTCGGACTGTTTTATTGTTGGTTTTAGTTTTAATTTTAAGTGTTTTAATGTAAATTTATTTTCATATTTATTTATTTTACTGAAAACAGTTCTTAGACATAGAGCCGAAATATTCATTTAGTTTTGCCTAAATTTCCTGTCTTAAAATAATTCTTCATTGGGTAATCATTTATTGCTTGGTTCGCTTTATACAATCCTAAACACTGTACAGTCATGCTTGCAAATAAATTGAACCGCGCTCGATTAGATCACCATACATTCATCAGAAGCCAAATTTGGTGAATTCGATGTTTATCACGAATTAGAAATTTCAAACAAAAGTTTATTTATTGACAAAACAGAAACATTCGAGGCATATTGATTGAAATTCCTAAATATTGAAAACTCTTAGCAAGAGTTTACATATACTGTAACTCTGATAAAACTTACATTGAGATAAAACTTATAAAAACCTGATAAAACTTAATAAGGCTTAAATGGTGTATTAATGAAAATATCTGGGTTAATACTGATACAGGCTTTTTAAACAATATTCAGATAGTTAAATTGTCACCTACCGCAGAACAAGTATGATAAAAAAAAATCACTGAACCACACGTATCACTCAGAAAACTTGTTTTTTGAAATGCCTTAAAAAAATGTCCCGTGTCGCCACATGCTAGATAGCGTTTATAGTTTTTACTGTGGACACTAGCGCCAGTTTTCGCTCTTTGCATTGAATATTAAATTTGAGCACACCCAAATACAAAGAAGAAAACAATTCCAGGGAAATAAATTCAACTTTTGGATTGCCCATGTCGTATTAAAGCTCATTAAATATAATTTAACACTTTATGTTCGTGAATTTCTCAAATACAAAAACTCTTACTTGGCAAAACATATTTGTGTGACAAAAATGAGAGAATAGTTTTAGGGTCCAATACTGGAAGGCTTTATTTATTTATTTTGTATCACAACCATGAACACTTACACATCTTATTACGTATAATCTAGTAAAAATAAGGTAAAACAAAATTTAGAAACAAATTAACATATCTACCTAGAAATAATTTAGATATAAATGGCAATAATTTATTCTTAGAACTAAATAATGGTTATTTCGTAAATAAAATAAAAATTGCTTCTTATTTATATGTAAAAACAAGGTAAAATACCATAAGTTCCAAAGGAGCGTAACTGCTTCCACAAACTGTTCGTTAGATGAGTCTACCTTCTCTAATTTATTTTTGGCAGCTGAATGCTCTATCTTGGCATGGGTCCAAACTTTCGGGAACTTAAAAAAAAGATGAACAATAGAAATAATTTCAGTTAGAAATTACTAAAAAATTTCCAAGTATTTCTCCTTCTCATTGAAATAAGATAAATTTGTATTTCAATCAAAGAACATTAGTACTATGGGGCAGTGTTACCAAATGCTTGATATAAAATAATAGAGACACAAAAGCAAAATATATTAAAACGACACTTTTCGAGTGAAAAAGTGCCAAAGGTCCAACTTTTAAAAACAACTAGCTCTGAAGAAGGGGTTTCCCTCTCTCTGGAAATTATATGTATTCTTTTCTAATTGGGTACAATTCAGGTGTTAATACCCTAGATCCAAGATTTGTCCCATTTTCCGTCTATCTTTAGTGGAATCATGTAGATATACGATAGGGCCGTGTACAACAAATTCTCCCAAAGAAATTCACCCCCCCCCCCCCCCCCCCAGACAATTGCTCTCCGGAAAACTCTGCCTCCCTACATATAAAATTGAGCAGCCAGAGGGAAAGTAATACAAACGAGAAGAATGAAGAAAAGAAGGGATTCTGGAATATTATACCTATGCTCCAAAATATAGAATATGTACCGTATACGGTATATACGGTGAATATATGCGGTGTATACAAATATAGAATAGAATATATGGTGCACAACATTCCACAGAGTTTATTTTTATATTCTTGCTTTTATTCATTCTGATTTCTTTAACTTATTCTACCTTTCAATGACGAGGGTAAGAAGATTAGTTGCAGCGTACTTTGTTGTTACTCTGAAAATGCCGACCCGAGATGAGAAGATCTTTTTTTTGAGAAGGCACTTGACTCAGTGGACGGTCAAAGTCTGTGGAAGATCCTACTGCATTACGGAATCCCTGAAAATATAGTTTCACTGATTGCTGCACTCTATGAAGATAGCGAGTGCTGTGTAAAGACACCAGATGGCTCAACTTGTTTCTTCCGCATTCTGTCAGGAGTTAAGCAAGGTTGCGTCTTGTCACCGCAACTTTTTGTAAGCATCATTGATTACATACTGCAAATTACAAGCACAGACGGAATCCAGCTGAATCCAGAAATACGCCTCAGCGATGTAGACTTCGCTGACGACATCACCGTCCTGGAATCATGCAAGCGAAGACTCCAAGAACTCCTTGACAAAGTGAGGAAGAGAGGTGGCCAGGTCAGCCTGAAAATAAACAATGAGAAAACAAAATGCATGGCTATCACAGATTCACCCCTGAGCATCACTTGCGGAGACCAACACATAGAGCAAGTCGTCCATTTCAAATATTTGGGAAGCATAATAGAGAGCACCGGATCGACCTCAAAAGAAGTGCTCACAAGAATCGGCCAAGCCAATGGGGCCATCAATTGATTACGGAAATTTTGGCGGTCCCATAGCTTCTCTTTACGGCTAAAGCTACGACTCTTCAATAGCAATGTCATGCCAGTGCTGCTTTACTCAACCGAAACCTGGCACCTGAACCAGGAACAAGAGAGAAGAATACTTGTTTTCGAAAACACATGTCTTAGAAGAAATCTCAACATCCGTTGGCAGCAGAGAATAATAGACCAATCCATCCACGACAAGACGGGCCAGTCTCTTGTGACATATATCATAAGAGTTCGCCGATGGAGATACCTTGGCCACGTACTACGTATGGAGAATCTCCGACTACCATCGGGCATTACAGCCCTCCATTAGCAACCATCGGGTCCACGCCGTAGTGGTACACCCCGAATACCACCATACGTCGAACGTACCAGACAGATCTGCGTAACCTGCGCACATCAATCCAACCCCAGTGGGAGGACATACTAACAGCAGCACACCTGCGGGAAGATACCCTGGGTGCCTCTGGAGGCACAGGCAGATCCAAGGCTAAGATAAGGTAAGATCAGAAGATACTTGTAGTCAAGCCCGTATCCAGGTGGAGGCTAGGGGGGTTGACCCTCCCCCTAAAATATTTGTCCGACTCGTAAAAACGTGAGAAAATGTATAGAAAAACAAATTTTTGATGCGTTTGTCACCCTCTCCCCCCGAAAAAAGATTTTGTAACGCCCTCTCCCCCGAAAATCCTGGATACGGTCCTGCTTGCAGTAAATGATTAATCAGTAACAATTTTGTATACTAAACTTATTGCAAGTAATTATTAAGAGCAAAAGTGGCATGTTTGTTTTATTGTTTTTTTTTCAGTCAACGGCTAAACAGATGTCCTTGCTGGAACATTTGCTTTGTCTTTTCGTTTTTTTTTGTTTTTTTTTTTTACTGGCTGTTAACCACTTCTGTTTAGGTTCTTTTCTATGAATTTTGTATAGAACACACACAAAATGTAAAAAAGAGAAAATACAAAAAAAAAATCAACACGAAAAGACTGTGATTGCCAAGTTACCAAGTTATTTGTAATCTCCAACAAAATAAACACTAAAAAAGGAACAAAAAACATAAATCCTATTGCTGGTAGGTCAAGCTGGGGTCCGGCATAGGCATCAGCTTGTTTCTATTCAAAATTGATTTTTCTGTTGTAAATTATAAAATTCGGTAAAATCCTATTTTAGGGCGACCTGCTTTTTGTTCGGCCCAAGATTGATGGAAAGGTAAAGGATACGGTAGGCTATTAGACCCTTGTGCTGATCTCCGTTTCGAGGCCCTTCATCCAGGAAGTGCAATGGGGGGGGGGGGGGTTGGACACCAGCCATCCTGTGCTTTTGCACACCCTTCCTGCTTACCTTTCCTAGATTTCTCCAGGCACCCGTTTAGAGCTGGTTCGACAATAGCTGAGCTTACAGTCACGACACTGACACCTGTCCCAAACCAAATGACCGGTCACACCAGGAATCGAACCCCCAGCCCTCGGACAAAGGATTCCAACCCTAGCGCTCCAACCACTCGACTAGGATGGCTTAAGGGCGAAAAAGGGGGATCTTTAGCAATCTGTCATTCTTCATCCGTAAAATGTGTCCTAGACATCTTAATTTCCATCTTATTATAGCCCTAGAAAGCGAGATAGAACCATTTTTTTCGTACTGTTTGAATACTGTTTGAAATACTGTTACTGTTACTGTTTGCTGTTTTTACTGTTTGAAATACCGTTAGTCTCTTAAATTAAAATTAGGCGCTGAAATTAAATTAGATTTAACGTATATTCGTCGAAAAATCGATTCATCTTTGTTTCGATCCAAAGTTGAAAAATTTGACTCCTCCATCCGACAACATTACGTTTAGAAAGAATAAAAATTTATTGTTTTGGCTTTCTGTTCCACTTTAAATGTACAGGGTGTGTTAAATCGGTTTGTAGTAACAAATTGTAAGAAAATGCGAAATGCGCCGTTGGTAACCAATCTTCATAAATACAGGATTGAGAAAATATAACAAAAATATATACATAAAAAAAAATCTCGTTTCATGATTGTACGATATATAAAATATTCATTAATTTTGAAATTCGCAAAGAAAGTCCATTATTGCTAAGAAAAAAAAGGGGGGATGGGAAATTGATGAAAATTACACCCTCAAATCTATGATAATAAGAATGTTCGAATTTTTCCGAGAAGTACGCTCATGGATACGTGTTCATTTATTTTGCCATATCTTTTTCCCTACCCGCCCCCCCCCTAAAAACAAGATTTTTCCTAAGACTTTGAAGTTCGTGAAAAATAATATTCCTTGTTCCCACTTAAGAGCCATATGAAATATTTTAAGTGATGCATTTTTCAAGTTCTAGTACCATACTTATTTGGTAACAAATTTCAAGTAAAAGCAGCCGTTGTCAAATAAATCAATTATACGCCAAAACAATCTGTTGTGTTTATAATTACGATACATGTACAAAAGACCCCATGACCGCATCATCAAGCAAATGCTTTTAGCTGCCTCTTTGCCAGACTGGCACAGGCATCCTGGAGTCAATTGATGGGCAACTATCATAAACGACGTCGACACCAATTCGGTGAATTTTTAAAAGTTTGACATAAAAGTGGGAGAGCACTGCCTTCCGGTTTGCTGAAGAGCTGGCAAAAGATCATGATCAATGGGAGTCCACTATAAGGAGTCTTCTAGATGTCAGGTGAGACGTCCGCGTATGGTTCCGCAACAAGTACAAATAAGTAAGTAATTTACAAACATTTTTTTTAGCATTACCCATCAAAACTTACTACCATACAAAATTCATATGGTATTAGAAAAGCCTGTGAAACTCCCAAAAGGAGGCACGACCTCGGTAAAAATTCCAGCAAGGAATTTAATATTTTTTTTATTCCAGCAAGTTCAAAAATTCCAGCAAGGAATTCAATATTTCTTTTTGTTCCTGGAAGTTCAAAAATTCCAGCAAGGAATTTCGAATTTCAATATTTCTGAGATACCCAAGAAACAAGTTTTAAGCTATAGCCAACGAGAATACGAAATTTCGAATTTTTTTTCTAGAGGGTGGGTCCAGGAGGCACCGTCCTTTTATTGTTTTTATTCGGGGGTCGAAGATAATTGGTAAAGGTTTTATTCGAACAAAAATTAAACTTTAAGTTAACCAACAGAGAAAAACAACAATATAAAAAATAAAAACAATAGCAAAGTGAAAGACAGAACAAAGAAAAAACATAGAAAGAAAAAACAAATTTGTAAAGAACAAAATATACAAAGAAAAGAAAAAAAAGCAACATCCAAGTGTAGATTTTGGCCGCTTGGCTTAGCGAGACACAATTTCGGCCCAGGCGGGCCAAAATATTATCGAGCAAAACCGATCTTAATAGTACGCGTTAGTATATTGAAAAGTAAGCGTATACGCAGTCCATAAAAAAGAAGCATTATTAAAGACATAATTGCGCACAAGCTATTAGGAGGGGGGTCAGCAGATCTTTTATTAAAAGGGGGTGAGCTGGGGGTCAGCGGATCTTTCATTAGAAGGGGGTATCAAAAGCCTCAGAAGGGGGTATCAAAAGTCTTAGAGGGGGATATCAAAAGCCTCAAAAGGGCATTCTTAGAAACTTATTCCAAGCTTTCTGTGAGAAGTACTTCACATAATAATGCAAGAAGGGGGGTCAGTCAAATCCTGGTCTCCTTTCATTTAGATTATTAAGTTCAGGTTAAGCATTCAATGGCTACCAAGTGAGTGATAGCTCAACTCTTACTACGAAAAAAATTTAGTCATTAACCCTTCATGGCCCAAGGGGGGGGGCACAGCTGTACCCCAGAGTGTAATTTTTGTTATTGTTTGTACTTTTTTTGGAGATAATCACAATTCTTCTTAAGACTTTTATTTATTTATAATTACGCACAGGATACACATAGTTATAACCTATACCGGTCCTTAGGCCGCTCCCAGCGGACATAAGAAAATGCGGGTTCCAGTCCTTATAGACCGGTGAGAGCGGATATAATATTTTGACTATATTAGACACTGTCGGTTAGGAGCGTCCAAACGTACATCCTTGTCCTCATGTGTTATCACTCTATTCAGGTTGCAGGCTTAGAAGGTTGTAGCTATAGTCAGGCCGCTAGCCTAGAGGCGTACAACTCTAGGCCCTCTTGCTCTTGCTGGCATGTCACTTGATTTCTAGCAGTAGACAGTGGAAGATAATTACATCGACAGTCATTTACATGTAGGCTCTATTTAGTGCGTATTTAGCTATTTACACTATAGCAATTAATCAAGGAGGATTTAACGTCCGGTTCGTCACCCGAAGGCGATGTCAGGGGCGTCATCTCTCTCTCTCTCTCTCTCTCTCTCTCTCTCTCTCTCTCTCTCTCTCTCTCTCTCTCTCTCTCTCTCTCTCTCTCTCTCTCTCTCTCTCTCTCTCTCTCTCTCTCTCTCTCTCTCTCTCTCTCTCTCTCTCCTCTCTCTCTCTCTCTCTCTCTCTCTCTCTCTCTCCTCTCTCTCTCTCTCTCTCTCTCTCTCTCTCTCTCTCTCTCTCTCTCTCTCTCTCTCTCTCTCTCTCTCTCTCTCTCTCTCTCTCTCTCTCTCTCTCTCTCTCTCTCTCTCTCTCTCTCTCTCTCTCTCTCTCTCTCTCTCTCTCTCTCTCTCTCTCCTCTCTCTCTCTCTCTCTCTCTCTCTCTCTCTCTCTCTCTCTCTCTCTCTCTCTCTCTCCTCTCTCTCTCTCTCTCTCTCTCTCTCTCTCTCTCTCTCTCTCTCTCTCTCTCTCTCTCTCTCTCTCTCTCTCTCTCTCTCTCTCCTCTCTCTCTCTCTCTCTCCTCTCTCTCTCTCTCTCTCTCTCTCTCTCCTCTCTCTCTCTCTCTCTCTCTCTCTCTCTCTCTCTCTCTCTCTCTCTCTCTCTCTCTCTCTCTCTCTCTCTCTCTCTCTCTCTCTCTCTCTCTCTCTCTCTCTCTCTCTCTCTCTCTCCTCTCTCTCTCTTCTCTCTCTCTCTCTCTCTCTCTCTCTCTCTCTCTCTCTCTCTCTCTCTCTCTCTCTCTCTCTCTCTCTCTCTCTCTCTCTCTCTCTCTCTCTCTTCTCTCTCTCTCTCTCTCTCTCTCTCTCTCTCTCTCTCTCTCTCTCTCTCTCTCTCTCTCTCTCTCTCCTCTCTCTCTCTCTCTCTCTCTCTCTCTCTCTCTCTCTCTCTCTCTCTCTCTCTCTCTCTCTCTCTCTCTCTCTCTCTCTCTCTCTCTCTCTCTCTCTCTCTCTCTCTCTCTCTCTCTCTCTCTCCTCTCTCTCTCTCTCTCTCTCTCTCTCTCTCTCTCTCTCTCTCTCTCTCTCTCTCTCTCTCTCTCTCTCTCTCTCTCTCTCTCTCTCCTCTCTCTCTCTCTCTCTCTCTCTCTCTCTCTCTCTCTCTCTCTCTCTCTCTCTCTCTCTCTCTCTCTCTCAGTGTACTGCCTAACGGCAGGTCCATGGCATATAACTCCTCCATTTTTCTCTTGGCTCTATCCATTGCTTTTCTTACTTTCAGATTAGCATTGAATAAAAATCATACATATAGTGCAGCAGAAGCACTGCAAATGTTGAATTTGGTAGAAAACAGAGATAGGCAGAACACAGAGGGATAGAGAAAAAACTGTAAAAGGCGTATCAGCATTTAGATAGTAGACATATTAAAAAAATTTAGCTTTCAAACGTGGTATTTAGCCTAAGAACTGTGGAAAACAAATGGGGTACAGTTGTACCCTCCGTTGGGCTAAAGCGGCATTTATTTGACCTTAGGTTTTAAAAGGTTAATGAATTTATAAACGTCACACTGTGACAAAAAATTGAGCTATAATGTGATTGTAGTGTGAAAAAATTGGACGTGCGTTCTTTACAAGGTTGCAGCGACTATTGGCGAAGTTTGGTAGGAGGGGAGGGGCAAAGGGGCAGTTTCTCCCCAATAATTTGAAGAAAAAATTATTATATAGCCCGTGCGCCCTGACTATCTGGGTGTAGACCCTCTTATCTCTCCCCAATAAAAATGCTGGAGCTACGCCCCTGGCCGATATCACTGGAACCATGAAAGTGTAGAGTCTGATGGGGAGGAGGCGACAATCTCTCCCTTATTCAGGAGAGATTCGTTTCGTTTTTTTCTTTCTATGTTAAATAAGCTTTTTTTAAAGCATTGCCATGCAAAAATGAAAGTTAAAGTGTAGCAGCCCCCTGCTACATTTTTGCGCATATTTTCTGGGCAATAATACTATGTTTTGACCTTTAACAAATTTACCGACAGTAAAAAACATGAAGCCTCTCAAGTGCATTTTCTTCGGGAATACAGTCCTTACTCCCCGCCATGAAATCCCAACTTTATTTAAAGATTTTTTTATGACGTCTTTCAACCCCATTCGATGATGTATTGCTTTTTGTTTGACCGTAGCTGGATGTCCAAATACCAAAATTTTGTATGACCTTTTAAATATTTTCATACCTTTTTTTTTACATATTCTTAAGATTTTCTTATCACTTCTTTGACCCTATTAGAGGATAAATTGCTTTTTATTTGACCATGACTGGATTTCCGAATACCACAGCTTTTGACAACAGACGAAGATCTGTAAACGTAACCTAATTATTTAGCCTTTCCTGCATTACAACCCGGGACAGTCAACCAGATCAGGTCAAACCAGATCTTCTGTGTTATTTATTGGTAGATACAATCATTCAGATTGTTTAATACAATTGCTTCCATGATCCTTAAAAGAAGTGGAATAAATAGTGGAATAATTTACCAAATTACTTAGTTTCCAGAGGAAAATACGTTTGAGGAAAAGTGTAGTTACAATTTTATTCTTTAATAAAACTTAAATATAAGTAAAAGTACCTTTTTCAAAAAAGCTAGTAACGGGGTGAGTACATCCTCTCCAACCATTAGTTTGCAGGCGTCTTCACCACCAACTGTGCTTAAGTTCCTGAAATAAAAACAATATTTTGGCAAACCAATTTTGATTGTCTAATTCAAAAGAACATATTAAAAAAGAATAAAATAGGATGAATTATTCTCATAAAACCAGTGACAGATAGCATATAGGCAAAAAATATATAATTTTTTTTATAATATTTTCTCTTTTATAGCGCTAATTAACTAAAAATTGCAAAGAGTTACAGAAATAAAAATAATTTCATTACATAATAAAACAATTGAAATACTCGTACAATTATTAATTACGGCAATTTATTGAATGTATTTGTTTATTTATAACATATTAGTATGATATAATTAATTTAAATTATTCAATATTAATTAGTATGATTAGTAACTACATAATTTTTATAATGGTTATACCATATTAATTATATAACAATCGATCTTCTTTCCTTAATTCTTTGCATGAATCTTGATTGCTATGGTGGTTCTCTTATATTTTTTTCGTTAGTAATTATTTGATAATCAATAACCACATTGTTCTAGAGGGTGCGCATAACTGAGCCTCCATTTAACTGAAACCTGTTCAATTCTACCCATTAAACTAAACCTTCGTTCAACTAAATCCCCATCCAACTCAACCCTCATTAAAGTAAATTAACGCAACGCCCTTGAAATTCAGCTATCATTCAACCCAACCCCATTGAACTCAAGCCCTGTCAAACTCTATCCCAATGCAACTCAAGCACCGTTTAACTAAACCCCCGTGTGATTCAACCCTGGTTTAGTTTAACCCTAATCCCCACTTAGCCAAACCCTATTTGCCTCAACCCCATTGCTGTAAACAAGAAATTTAAATGTGTTCAGGCCTTGAGCATGAAAAGTTTTGTTAATTTCTAATGTGTAAGACAGAAGGATAAACTGTTGTTTTTTCAAGGGAGGGGGGGGGGGCGAATCGTTTTGAATTAAAGCAGCATAAAAAACTTGGGTACTTGTGTGATAAACGCCCTACCGCTCAAGTTGCTCATTCATTATAGACCCATTTTTTTCGTTAGTTTCTTTCAGCTTAGTGTCAGATATGACAAAGAGAAGTGACAGAATAGATGGAAAATATATATTTTGGGCTATATATTTGCACATTTAGGGGGGGGGGGGTAAAATATTTGGACAGTGTGAAGTTAGGAAGCAATTTTTACTACATAATATGCAGAATAACTGTACCTAACACATTAGGCATGCACACCCTCTCCAAGTTTGTTTCTAAAGTATTATATTTTTATTTTACTTTGGTATATTTCATTAGGATTAAGTTTCAGAGAAATATAAAAGAAGAACATTAGGCAGGACGTACATTATACAAGTACCAAAACTTGCATAAGAATTAACCAATGAATAAAGACCATTTTATGCGAGCGAACTTTTAAAGCTTCCGACAAAACGGGCTGAATTACATTATCTAGGTATGTTATTGATTTAACAACAATACACCTTTAACAACAACTTAACCCTTCTGCTTTAAGTTGAGGAGAATGGGGGTTGAGTCCAGTAGGGATGGGTTCAACGGGGGTTGTGCAAAATGAAATTGAGTGAAATTAGGGATGGATTGCACGAGGAGTTGAGTTACATGGAGGTTGATCTGAACGGAGCACGAGTTGAATGGGTCGAGTTAAATGAGGTTTGACTTAAACGGGGGTAAGTTGAATGAGATTTGAGTTGCATGCGGTTTGAGCTAAACGGGTGCTCATTTAAACGGGGGTTGAGTTGCCCTGAAGTTTGGTTAAATGACGGTTGAATTGCAGGGCAAACGAGTTAAAAAAGGGTTGACCTGTACAGGGCTCGGAAAAACGAAGGTTCAATTGTACGGGAACCGTTCAAGATTCATATAATTTTGTAAGAAATACAAATCACATTCAAGGCCTTTAGAAGTTTTGAGAGAGCCACAACTCTGAATTGTAAATCTTGATTAAGCTTGAGATATCATTTTTGTGTGTGTGAGTGTTATTGTTTTTATTCTGATAGATTGAAGCCAACTCAAAAATATAAAATTGTTTCCAGTAAAGAGTAAAGACGACGCTCTGGCCTATAGAAGCCTAAAGGGGCGTTAGTAATATTCCTGTTTGTGGTAATTTCAGTTAGTTTTCTGATTGATGTTTGGTTTTATCCATCAAAAGTTACGAGCCTGAGAAAATTTGCCTTGTTTTCAAAATAAGGGGAAAACACCCCTTAAAAGTCATAGAATCTTAATGAAAATAACACCATCAGATTCAGCGTCTCAGAGAACCTTAATGTAGAAGTTTCAAGCTCCTATCTGCAAAAATGTGGAATTTTGTATTTTTTGCCAGAAAAAAAGATCACGGATGCGTGTTTATTTTATTTTTTTTTTTTTTTTTTTTTTTTTTTCTTTACCCCAGGGGTGATCGTATTGACCCAGTGGTCCTAGAATATCGCGGGAGGGCTCGTTCGAACGGAAATTAAAAGTTCTAGTGCCCTTTATAAGTGACCAAAAAAATGAAGGGCAAATATGCCCCCTCCCACGCTCATTTTTTCCCAGTCATCCGATCAAAATTTTGAGATAGCCATTTTGTTCAGCATGGTCAAAAATATAATAACTATATCTTTGAGGATGACTTAATCCCCCACAGTCCCCGGAGTAAGGGCTGCGATTTATGAACTTTGCCCAATGTTTACATATAGTATTGGTTATTGGGAAGTATACAGACGTTTCAGGGGGGACGTTTTCTGGTAGTGGGGGGAGGTGGGTCGGGGGGTTACATCGGAGAATCTTTCCATGGAGACAGTTTTCATGGGGGAAGGGACATTGCTATGAAGGGAGCGCCAGATTTCCCAGCATTATTTAAAAAAACGACCAGAAATTAAATTTAAAAAAAAACAAGTTTTTCAACTGAAAGTAAGTAGCAACATCAAAACTTAAACGAACAGAAACAATTACGTATATGATTAGGTTCGCCCTCAAGTCAATACTTTGCTCTTTACACTAAAGTTTTTTTTAGTACTTTCATAAGAGCTATTTAGTCTAATTAATGGTCTTTGTGATTAACGGGTCATTTTTAGAGAATTGGAACAAAATTCGAACTTTAGCGTAAAGAGCGAGGTATTGACTAGGGGGCGAACCCCATAATATTTGTATTCAAAATATATGGATATAAAAATCCGTTACGTAAGTTAATTCGTAAGTTACGTATATTTATTACCAATAAAAACGTTTGTAAATAAAACTAAACAACTTTCGAGAAAGCCATTTAACCAAAAAAAAAAAAATAAAATCGATATGCAAATCTCGTTTTAATTATTTTCGTTTTAATTATTTATGTAGAGTGAGCCGAAATCAAAATCTGCATTAATTCAAAAACAGAAATTATTCCGTATATGAAAGAGGCTGTTCCCTCCTCAACGCCTCGCTCTTTACGCTAAAGTTTGATTCTGACTCACAACTTTATTTTTTAAAGCAATAAAAAAAACTTTAGCGTAAAAAGCGAGGCGTTGAGGAGGGGACAGCCCCTTTCTTATAAGAAACAATTTCTGTTCGTTTTAAGTTTTAATGCCGCTCCTTACTTTTAGTTAAAAACAATTGTTTTTTTATTTAATAATGCAAATGGCCAGAGGTCAGCAGTCTTTTAGAAGTCAAAACATAATGAATAAATACTAATAGAAAATAAATTAAACAATAAATAAGAACCAGGTACAATATACTAATTAAAAAGCAATATATATATTTATCCAGAAACATAAAATATAATTAATTCTGCAAAAAATTGTTTTTTTAATCTAGCAGAAATTGTCATCTTTTTTAGAAATTTATTTTTTAGCAAATAGGAAATTTCTATTTTTTAGCAACTGCTTCATATCTGCTTTCAACTAACTGCCCCTTAGCAACCTAAAAAAAGAGGCTTCTGACAAGGAAACAGCACATTCTAAGCTCTTAATTTGGCAATATTAAAAAAAAAAAAACGGCATGAAATTGTTATGCGAGGGAAACTGGACTTTCGTGAAAAATATAATTTTTTTAATATGGCCAGATTCATTCAGTTGCATAGTAGAACATATGTGATGTAACATAACATACATAGTAGAACATACAGTTAAGTTCCATGACCTAATTAAACTGACTGCAATGACCCAACAACCGCCTTATAATGGTTTAAATTCTAATTTCTTTTAAATTATTAAATTGTCCAGTTTGATGAAGTTTTGATTTTTTATATTAAATTTTTACCGGGTAGAATAAGTATTTCATGAATTTATTGTTGGTTTTATGTGCCACAACCTTGCGACTAAAATAAAGAAGAAGAATATATAATAAAGAAGTTCAGATATACTCCTTATTTTATTAAGTTTTTTTTTCAAAAAAAGAAGAAGAGAATCAAAAAGCAATTGTAGATTGGAACTTGCCTAGAATTGGAATTTAGTTTCAGCTTAATACATTTGTAATTGAAAACTACATCCAAGTCAAGCGGCTCTGATAATATATTTGAAGGCAGGGCAAAATGCCCCCCCCCCCCTTTCCTGTGCGTTGATAAACTTAAAGCCAATTCCCGCAAAAAAAAACAAAACTGAATTCCCTTAATTTCTTTAGCTGAACAGCAGAGACTGTTCTGAAAGTTTCCAGAAAAAGTGTCTGCAGCCTTATGACAGACGCTCATTGACAGACTTTTATCCAGGTATTCCTTACAGCACTCACCTCAAAGCCCCAGTAGCCGAATGCCTAACGGCTGCATTTTTGTCAAGAAGGAGTGGGGCACAAGCTTTCACTATGCCACTTTTGATTAGCATTACAGCGTCATTTTTTCCTTGAGGAAGCGTTGCCAGTGCGTTTGCTCCACAGTCCCTATCTTCTGTTTTTGGACTTTGTAGCTGAAAAAAGGATTTCTTATTAGGTAGTTCAGAATTTCTATTAGGTAGGCTGGCAATTCTAAGAATTGTGAGAGGACAACTTTGATTTCTATTAACATTGTTTTAATTTTCTGACTTCTTCTAAGATTTCAAGAACAGAACTCTGATTTCTGCAAAAAAAAATAGCTTTTTTAGAAAAGAACAAAATTACAAATAACTATACTCTCCTTTATTTATAAAGCAGAAGATTGGTGTCTCAAAGAAAAGATAAGCCCAAGCCCACATCTTCTTCACTTTCTTGTTGAAGCTATCTTCAACCCCATTTACAAAAGATCTTGAATGAGGCTGAATTTCATCTTTAGTTAAAGTTTAGATCAGAACACTAATGGCTTTGGCTATAAATGAAAAGAGGGACATTAAAACACAAAACATACAAAAACAATTCTATAAATAAGGAAAGCTGCTGCCCCTCTCCCCTTAACCCGCTTGACCCTTTTCTATCAACGCTTCAAGTTCGAACTCTCAAATAGAAGAGCAATGTGATGGCATTTCTTTCAACATCACCCCAAGAATGGAACGGGGTATGGGACAGGGTAACGAGAAATTATATTTGCTTCTAACAATACAACTTTTGACTTAAGCCTTTGAAAGGCAATCATTGAATAAGTTACAAACAACTGATAACAGGCTATATCTCCTGCACTCTAGAATCCATTCAGTTAGCACTAGTTAAACTTTGGCGGAAGGAGTGGGGGTTTAGCAGGGCAGAAACACTCCTAATATGCAGTCTATTCGTTTTGTGTTTTAATGTAACTTCTTACGTTCCTTTAAAAATTTTTTTTTCATTTTGTTTAAGGCTGTTCGGTACCTTAATGAATCACCCTATCTCATCCATTACAAGTATTTTTAGTTTGTGTGGCCATGGGCGCACGGAAGGGGGGCAAAGGGGGGCAGCTCCCCCCCCCTAGAACTTCAAATTTACACTAGATATGGTTAAAAAAGCAGTTGAAAAAAGGTAGATGGCTAAAACAGCAGTTGATAAAAAGTAGATAGTCAAAAAAGCTGGAAATATACAGCTGGAATGACAGAAGAGAGAGAGAGAGAGAGAGAGAGAGAGAGAGAGAGAGAGAGAGGAGAGAGAGAGAGAGAGAGAGAGAGAGAGAGAGAGAGAGAGAGAGAGAGGAGAGAGAGAGAGAGAGAGAGAGAGAGAGGAGAGAGAGAGAGAGAGAAGAAGAGAGAGAGAGAGAGAGAGAGAGAGAGAGAGAGAGAGAGAGAGAGAGAGAGAGAGAGAGAGAGAGAGAGAGAGATATTTAGATTTAATGAAACTTACATAATTAGAAAGTATAAATTGTGTTTTTTATTGATCATAGCAAAATATTTCTTTTTAAACTTAAGGATAGGACAGTCCCTAAAAATATTTTCGTATACCTGCTTGGAACATTAAAATCAGCTCAAACGAAGTATCTTTACACAATTTGAAAGCTTTGGAAATTTCTGTTGTGCTAATTGGTTTGATTGAAATCTTTGTGGACACAGGATGTACATTATTTGCGCTGTATGCACATAGATTAGACAGCGTTTTGCTCAACAATTAGAAAGAGATTAGTCTTTCTTTGTTTTAAATTAGCCTCTGGTTAGCTTTTCAAACTGTTGACACGTTTAAGATCCCCTTTCTATTTTTGCAAAAATTAATTCAGAAGCTCGCTGTGACGCTGGAAAAATTTATAATGGGCCCTTTGTCTTTGAGACTTTCAGCCGACGCTGGTACTCTAAAAATGAGATTTACAGTATCGAACGTGCTTAAACAGCTAAATGTGAACTCATGACAATTTTCTAAATTTGTTGTAAATTTATATTTAAAATAGTAATAGGAATGAGACGAAAAAAGTTCAAATAGCTTCTGAGAGAATGAGAACTTCTTGGCTTATACTTGAAGTTTTTTCAGGAAAAATCTATTTCTAAGACAGTTTTCACGGCAATTAATATCCACGTTAATAGAATGCTGGATGACAGGAAAATTATGTAAAAATAAAAACTTTTACATTATCTAAGGTAGGTTACAATTGCTTTTTCAGCGGATCCTTTGACAGTGTAATCTTTTGGCACCTCCATCTCATTATCAATTAATTTTAATTTACTGACCACCAGTAACATGAATATTTTTCAGTTTGGAGGCAAAAAACCCCTAAGAAAACTAACTGTAAACTGTACCAGCTGGCCAACTACCGAAATGGGCTTGCACTACCTTGTGATCAGCCAGTCTTACATCCATCATTGTCAGATATACCAAAGTCTACATTTCAGCATAAACCTGGCTGCTTCAAAAATTAGTATTATTTTATGAGCCCAGTAGATCAATCTGGCCCACAGAACTATGTTTCGCTTTTCTGCTATAAGAGCAAGAATGAGAATGTTCACACAATCAAGATTTAGACACAAAATTTAAGTCAAAACCTGAGAGTGAACTTGGATGGCTTGAAAGTTAGGGATACTTTTGGATAATTGTCCAAATCACCCCAATCAACAGTTTATCATGATATGCTGCTTGTCTGAACGAACCATTCTGGTAAGCTGTGTAACTGGTACAACTCTGCAGTTTGTGAATCCTTGCTTTTCAGATATGACAGATTTTTTTTTTTTCATTTTCTTTCTTTTTGTTATACTCCATCGTCATGCTTTGTATTTTTGATGGGTTATAAAATAAATAAATGAATGAATACCAGATTTTAACAAATGTCTGAACCATACTAGAGTGGATTATCTGGAGCCGATTCCAGTACATTTCCTGAGTATAGTCCTAGACTTGGGGAAGTCTAGGACTTCCCCAAGTTCTGGTGAATTCCCAAAACAGAATTCCGACAGATTCCCTGCGCGAACTTCAGCTTATTGCACTACCTGGATTTTCGTAAATTCCTTGAAAAACATTTGGCATATTTTATTAGACAGATTCTGGTACATTTTCTGACGCAAATTTTGGTGGATTTCATGAGGAAAGTTCAACTAGGTTCTTTTAATCGAAAATTAAGCAATTACGAAACATTTGAAATAAAAATTTCACTGTATTATTTGAGGAACAAATTGGCCGATTACCTCCATTATGTCCAAGTCGATTCCCTTAGGAAGATTAAAGTAGATTCCATAAAATACTCAAGGTCAGGTACCCCACATTTGATTCATCAAATTGAATGAACATATTTATTTAATACCTTAGATGTTAGCTATTAATACATTAGTTTAGAAAATTTAATTGAATAGTGCAATGAACTAAAGGAAAAAAGAAATCCAATGTAGTAAGTACTGTTTCAGCTCATCACAATAAAATGAGAAAGATATAAAGCTAAACAATAAATGGTTAAAATGATGAATAAAATACAAAACAAAGGAATATAGGCATCTTTCTGTTGCAAAAGTAAAATTTGCTTGAAATGGAAGCTTACTAGCCTTCTTCCAAGTTCTCTCTATAGAGAACCAACAAAGTACATTCATGGGCTAAATTCTCTCTATAGAGAACCAACAAAGTACATTCATGGGCTAAATTCTCTCTATAGAGAACCAACAAAGTATATTCATGGGATAAAGTTCTAAAAATGTATTGCCACATGAGCTAGTTTAGATTGATATAACCCAATCCTACAGCATCGAGAGAAAAAAAAATACTATGTTTGAAATATGGCTCCCCTCCTATTGCAATAAACTGATTTTTTTTTATCAATGGCTTGTAATAAAAGGCAAACTATAGCATTAAGAGCTTGTGTGTATTTAGATTTTCGAGATTGGAGGTGTTGGCAGCCCTCTTGATGTTTAAGGTATTGTTAATTAAGTGTATGGTGCAGGCAGAGCTACATTCTTGAAGTGTTACAAAATTTAAGTAAACAATTTATTCCTGTAGGAAAGACCATAAAAATCAAAGATCTTTAATGATCCACAGCTTCTCAAGACATTGGTTCAAAATTTTAATTTTTACCTGGTACAAAACAACCAAAAGGTTTGATAAGGGACTATCCCATTCCACGAATAACTACCGTGTTGATTAGTTTCAAGTGAATCTAATGTTAGACCTGATTTCAGAGTAGAGACATCTTAGATATACCCCCTCTGGATAGTAACTAAGCTATATTATTATTATTATTATTATTATTTATTGGAAAACCCGTCATACAAAAAAGGAAAAGACGGAGCAATAAGCAAAAAAAAAACAATACACATAAGCTTAGGAGTTATAAATGTGGTTTTTAGTGACGAACGCTGGAGCTAAGATCTAAATCAGCTCTTAGAACAAATTACACAAAACGAGAAAGAAAAACTCAATTATACACTGCTCTGTAGGTACGCGACATGTTTCTTTTTTTTAGGCTCCTAAATACTGAACAAACATAAATAATATGAACATCATTGCATCAAGCCGCAATTGGTAAAAAAAAACAAAAAAAACAATCATCAGTGAATTAAAAAATATATACAGTAGGTAATCATATCAACTAGTGTAAATATGACAAGAAACGGTAAAAACAACTAAACAACACTTTCGCCCGCTGGTCTTGAACTCGGATCACTCTCAACAAATGATTCATTTACTCCGATATACATAAAAACAGAAACAAGGAAATTATTCAATCACGGATCATTTTAGAACTTAACTTAAAGCAATATTCTTAAAAGAACCGATAATTAATAAACAATAAAATTATTAGTAATATACGCAATATATTATCAAAGAAAAATTGACACCAAAATTGAGAATAACCAGCGTCACTTACATTGGACTCATACGCAAAGAGACACAATCATCAATCAGTTTAAAAACTGCAACAATTACACTAAGCGCGAAAACAAACACTTAAAAAAAAAAAAAAAAAAAAAAAAAAAAAAAAAAAAAAAAAAAAAAAAAAAAAAAAAAAAAAAATAACAACAACAACAAATACATCTTAACTACTGGGCCAGTACTGACGACCAGGGATGGTTCAACTTAATTAAACTGGATTATAAGCACGAATTTGCTTTTTCACAGCTATAATTGGGTCAGCAATACTGAATTATCTAATTAGATAAGAATTGCGCGTCCAAGAAGGAAAACGTAAAAGATATTTTGCGAACCGGAAGAAAGCTAAAACGTATTTTTGACTTGTCGAATTTGTGAGCATTTTCCAAAACGGCGATATGTACACATAATGTGGTAGAGCAAAAGAGTTAAAAAGGAAGATGGCGGTTGAATCGTAACTTATTAGTTACAAAAGAAGCATATGATAACCCAACTCTACGCTCAATGTGAGCTATTAATAGTTGTCGCATGTGCATTACTGACGAACCAATGGGAAGACCAAGGTAGGTGATATGATCTACTGGCTTAATCCTACTATTTCCGAGAGGAATATCTCTAGGCGACGCTTGTTTCCAGTTGAAGAATACAACTTCGGACTTTTCAGCATTGAACTGAAGACCTAGTTTAGCATACTCAGATTATAGCGTTGCGAACATCTCGTTCGCTGTTTTTGATAAAAACACCTTCTATTTGCTAATAGAATCGTTAGTGGCCATAGCTTTATGAAAATTCGGGAGTTAAGGGGGCTTAGCTCCCCTCCCGGATGTTGCTGTCGCTTAGCTTTGACCTTATTTTTATTCGTTTAGACACATCTTTTCTGTAACTCTTACAGGAATGTTATATTATAAATTTCCCAAATTTTTTCTTGTATCTTTTTAGGAGTTACCA
This sequence comes from Artemia sinica, assembly GCA_027921565.1. Lineage (NCBI taxonomy): Eukaryota > Metazoa > Arthropoda > Branchiopoda > Anostraca > Artemiidae > Artemia > Artemia sinica. The sequence goes on from CM051267.1 coordinate 51,010,318, forward strand.
GGGTTATCAGAGTTACCCAGGTTGTGTTAAATTGTATAATAAAATTGTATAGCTTATTTTGTTGTTTCTTTTTTTTCACCAAGTTTTGACTCATTTTATTTATGTATTTTGTACAATGGATTATGTTTGACGTGAAGGTCAACTGAGGTGAACATCAGTGATGACAAAACGTTATGTACTAGTGCTATTTTTGACGCGAAATTGAAATTTGGCAACCATGCTGTGAAAAAATTTCCAAATTAAAATTTTACTATATTCTAAACCTATCTATGTGTCTTCATTTTCAAATTTTCCCTGTGGAGCTTGGTCCCTGCACATTGTTTTTTCCTCTAATGACCAATTCTGGTATATGGGTCAGTGCTTCATCATAATTCATATACCATTACACCCCCTGCTAATCATTTTCAAAGTCAAAAGCTTGTCAGTTCTTATTTACTCTTTTGTAGTAGTGTATTTGTTAACAAGCCTCTTGCTTGTAATTGCCCTTTTAAATGTCAAATAATTGAAAAAACTTTTTCCACAAAATAAGATTTTCAAAGAAAAGTAAAAAACTTTATTAAATCAAAAATGAGCAAAAATACAATCAAATAATCTACCAAGCGTGAAACTACCACAAATCAGCATAGATAAATAAATGAAACCCAAAACGAACAGAAATTACAATAAATAACCAACTCAAACTCAAAACGAACAGAAATTAACATGAGTAGGGCTCACAACCCCTTTTCCTTCCCAAGGCCAGAACATAATTTGCACTTTACTGAAAAAAATATAAATGTTTTATTTTTATAACTTTAATAAATCAAACAATAGAAACATTGTGATTAATAGATATAAGTATATGTATATTAAACTGACAATGTACATTCATTTGTATTTTTTTCAGTACAGCGCAAATCTTTTTTAATCTTCACACCCAGCGTTTCTTTTACACTTTGTATGTAAAAGTAAAATTGGGTTAAAGGTTTCTGAAAACGGATTTGACTTTGACTTTGTTGTTTCTGATCTGTTTTTATTTCAGGCAAACTAAACTTGGGAGAGTTGCTGCCAGAGGGGCCGCCACGGAAGATGAAAAGGAACCAAACTTTCCAGCCAAAGTTTATAACACCTACTAATGCTAAAGGATCAAAAGATGATAGCGACTGGGAAGGGGAAGTGAAACCTAAGAAAAAGCGAAAAACAAAGCACACAAATTTGGCACCTCGGAAATATGCACTTGCCTGAAAAATGCCAGTTCCAGGCAAATGCGTTCTTGCCCCCATAGAATATTCTGAGTCGAAATTCGACATGGCAGCTGTCGAATGGGAAAACAATACGGACACGGAACGTGAAGATGTAAGCTTTGAAGAGAATATAAATAGAAGAGCTTCACACGTGAAGGAAAAGAGAATAAAAAAGACACCAGCAACTAGACGAAGAGACTACACAACTTATGAAAATTCCATCTTGAAGCAGGCTGTTGAAGATTACTTCATGGGACCGTCCAGGATTCAATTAATAGCGAAGAAGTATTCGATTCCTGTAACGATGCTGCAGAACCATATAGTCAAGAAAAAGGAGGAGGGGTTCGAAGTAGAGAACGAGAAGAAACGAACGAGGGGCGAACTTCGAGGACCTTCTTACTTAAGTCAGACTGAGGAAGAAAAACTGGAGCAGATTGTTTTGTGGAAGCAGAGAATTGGTTTCCCATTATCAAAAGCCGACGTGCTTGACACAGTGAAAATTATGATGGAAAAAACAAACCGCATGGCTTCATCAGAGGCTTGAAAACCGACCAAGCCCTGGTATTATTCCTTCCTGAAACGACATCCTGCCATTTCCAAACGAAAACTTGAGAATTTTCACGAAGGGTGTTCTTCTGTAACCCGCGAAAAGATCGAAAACTGGCGTCTCAACCATGAAAACTACTTGAAAGAAAAAGGACTTGAAGAGTTTTGGGATCCAGCTGTTGACCCCCCGAAGAATATGGAATGCAGATGAGACGGAAAAAATGTTTTCGCGAAGTGGGGCAGCCGCCAAGTTATACGGAACACCGGCGGAAAAGAGAAAATGAAGCTTACCGTTCTGTTTATGGTCAATGGCGCTGGTGAATATGCAAAGCCTTTTATCGTTTACAAGTACAAGTCGAGAAAAGTGCACAAGAATGTTGCGGACGCTTGTCTGGACTCCGTGTAAGCCTCTGCGTCAGAGACTGGTTGGATGCGGGGCCCGAACTTTTGTGAAAGTACGAAAAATGTTCTGGTTCCTTACCTGAATCGAAACAACATCCAGAAACCTGTACTCATGTTTCTTGACGGGCATGCCTCTCATATTACGATCGAAGTGAGTGAACTATGCGAAGAAGAACAAATTTAATTGGTAATACTGCCGCCAAATGCTACGTTTATTCTGCAACCTCTCGATGTTACCGCTTTTAGAAGCCTGAAGGAAAGATGGAAAGAATTTTTGGGGAAAAAAGACTTCGAAGTTAGAGTCAGAGACCGCCAACCGAGGATTGAAGTAACCAAAATAAGTTTTGCATTGGTGACAGCAGAATTCGTGCCAAACAATATGAACAAAGAGGCTATCAAAAGCGGATTCCACGCTTGCGGTCTATACCGCAAGTTCGGAGCCATCGAACTAGTCGGATCTGATCCATTTCGCCTCACAAATACTAAAGATTTAGAACTGGCCTATGTTAGCTTTTGTCAAAATTTTGAACTGTGATTCAGCTGTACCTATTTTGTATCTTTTTGTATTTCTATCTGAATAATCGAAGTAAATAACCGAAATATTATTACTTTCGAACAAATAGGGGTACGAAACATGGGGTTTTGAAACGTTTCGAACCCTCAACTAGAACGTTTCCGGTTATTTTTGAACCGGTTCAAAATCGCCGGAAAAAATTCGAACATCCCCGCCACTTCTTGACGGGTTCGAATTATTGCGGAAAATGGACCAATTGTGCATTTTTATAATTTTTGAGCAAGCTAATTAGCATAAAAGCGTAAAAAAATTATGATAATCGTGAATGGTTCTTTTGCCCGGTGCGAAACCATTTTTGTCCTCAACACGTTAGATGTTGACAAGAGAAATGTGAAAACTGCTCGGATATACATTTTTCAAAAAAGGTCCGTATCATACCGGACGTTACCCTAACCTAAAATTCTTGCCCTGAGGGATGTGGGGGGGGGGGGGGGGTTGTCATCCTCAAAGACCTAATTTTCACAACTTTCAACTATGTTGAACAAAATGGCTATCTCAAAATTTTGATTGGATGTGTTTGGGGAAAAGGTGGACATGAGAGGGGGGTTAGTTGCCCTCCAATCACTTTCGACTATTAGAAACAGCACTAGTCCTTTGAATTTCCAATCGAATGAGCCCTTTTTGAAGTTTCTAAGACAAATCTTCTATAAACACCTTATATGCCCCCCAGGCATAACTTACAACCCTTGCCCTGAGGGATGTGGGGGGAGTGTCCTCCTCAAAAACATAATTTCTATCTGGAAATCAACTACGCTGAATAAAATGGCTATCTTAAAAACTTTGATTGTATGTGTTTCGGGAAATGGTGGGCATAGAAAGGGTGTTAATTGCCTTCCAAGCACTTTCGACTATTAAAAAGGGCACAAGCCATTCCAATTTCCAACCAATTTCCAACCCCTATGTCTCCCAAGGCCAGAACATAATTTGCACTTTAATGAAAAAAATATAAATGTTTTTACTTTTATAATTTTAATAAATCAAACAATATTAACATTTTGATTACTAAATATCATGTATATTAAACTGACAATGCACATTCATTTGTATTTTTTTTTTTTTCAGTAAAGTGCAAATTATGTTCTGGCCTTGGGAAGGCATAGGGGTTTTGAGCCTACTCATGTTAATTTCTGCTAATTTTGAGTTTGATTCGGTTAGTTATTGTGATTTCTGTTCGTTTTGGGTTTCATTTATTTATCGATGCTGATTTGTGGTAGTTTCACGCTTGGTAGATTATTCGATTTTATTTTTGCTCATTTTTGGTTTAATGGAGTTCTTTGCTTTTCTTTGAAAAACTTATTTTGTGAAAAAGCTTTTTTTAATTAATTTTTGTTCGTTTTATATTGACACAGTCTTTTCAGGGAAAAAGAAAATAATACTTTAAATCTTTTAGTTTTTTTAACACTTTACAGTTTGGCCTGCTATTTGTATGCTGGAGAAACATTTTCAGCAATTTTTAACAACAGACACCCTTTTAAAAATCTAGACACAAATAGTAGTATTTAACCTTTTAAAACCCAAGGTCAAATATATGCCGCTTAAGCCAAACAGGGGGTACAAACTGTACCCCATTTGTTTTTCACAGTTCTTAGGCTAAATACCACGTTTGAAAGTTAAATTTTGTTAATATTTCTACTGTCTAAATGCTGATACACCTTTTACAGTTTTGTCTCTATCTCTCTGTGTTCTGCCAAATTCAACATTTCCAGTGCTACTGCTTCACTATATGTACAATTTTTATTCATTACTAATCGGAAAATAAAAAAGCAATGGATAGAGTAAAAGAGTAAAATGGAGGAGTTATGTGCCATGGACCTGCCGTTAGGCAGTACACTGAGCGAAAGAGAGAGAGAGAGAGAGACAGAAAGAGAGAGAGAGAGAGAGAGAGAGAGAGAGAGAGAAGAAAGAGAAAGAGAGAGAAAGAGAGAGAGGTAGAGAGATGATGCCCCTGACATTGCCTTCAGGTGAGGAACCGGATGTTAAATCCTCATTGACTGATTGATATAGTGTAAATAGCTAAATACACAATAAATAGAGCCTACATGTAAATGACTAGGTTAGAACTATTATCTACTGCTAGAAATCAAGGGACATGCCAGCAGGAGCACGAGGGCCTACAGTTGTAGGCCTCTAGGCTAGCGGCCTGACTATAGCTACAACCTTCTAAGCCTGCAACCTGAATAGAGTGATGACGCATGAGGACAAGGATGTACGTTTGAACGCTCCTAACCGACAGTGTCTAATACAGTCAAAATATTATATCCGCTCTCACCGGCCTATAAGGACTGGAACCCGTATTTTCCCATGTCTGCTAGGAGCGGCCTAAGGACCGGTATAGGTTATAACTATATTTATCCTGTGCGTAATTATAAATAAATAACAGTCCTAAGAGGAATTGTGCTTAGTCCCAAAAGAGAGTACAAAAAATAACAAAAATTATACCCTGGGGTAAAGTTGTACCCCCCATTTGGGCCATGAAGGCTTAGTTCCATACCTCCTCTAGTCCACCTGAAATAGAAAACTTGATACCATTCGCAAAAAATCTATTTACTTTCTTTAATAGCTTGGTTACACTTACGCTATTTTGATTTGGTTGAATTTTAAGAGCAGAAGTAGCCCCGAAAGTTTGAACATAATACCCTCAGTCGTTCTTGGGATACTGCTGAGATGCATTATTGGAAATTAGCGTTAACACAGTGCATTTTGATTTAATTTTAAGGCAACATTTAGTTTTTAAACATAATGGGCAAATGGGAGGGTGTGCAAGGGAGGGGGATTAGTTGCCCTCCAATCACTTTCGACTATTAAACAGGGCATTAGCCCTTTCTATTTTAAATAGAATGAGCCCTTTTCGAAGTTCTTACGATAACTCCTTCGATAATAAGTGCCCTGGTCTAAAAAAAAAAGAAGATAATAATACATTGTACTCACGTCGATCTTTACTATAAAATTGTCAAGCCTTCCAATCAGTTTCGACTATTAAAAAGGGCACTAACCCTTTCAATTTCCAATCAAATGAGCCCTTTTTGAGTTTCTACGACAACGCTTTCTATAAAAACCTTATATGCCCCGGGGCATAAATTACAACCCTTGCCCTGAGGGCTGTAAGGGGGTTGCCATCCTCAAAGACCTAATTTCCAGAACTTTCAACTACGTTATTCAAAACGGCTATCTCAAAATTCTGATTGGATGTGTTTGGGGAAATGGTGGGCGTGAGAGGGGCGTTAATTGCTCTCCAATCACTTTCAACTATTAAAAGAGGCGCTAGCCCTTTCAATATCTAATCAAATGAGCCCTTTTGAAGTTTCTACGACAACGCTTTCTATAAAAAACTTTATATGGCCCCAGGACATAACTTACAACCCTTGCCCTGAGGGCTTGGGGGGAGGGTCATTCTCAAAGACCTAATTTCCAGAACTTTCAACTACGATTCTGAGTCGAAATTCGACATGGCAGTTGTCGAATGGGAAAACAACACGAACACGGAACGTGAAGATGTAAGCTTTGCAGAGAATATAAATAGAAGAGCTTCACACGTGAATGAGAAGAGAATAAAAAAGACACCAGCAACTGGACAAGGTGACTACAAAACTTATGAAAATTCCATCTTGAAGCAGGCTGTTGAAGATTACTTCATGGGGCCGTCCAGGATTAAATTAATAGCGAAGAAGTATTCGATTCCTGTAACGATGCTGCAGAACCATATAGTCAAGAAAAAGGAGGAGGGGTTCGAAGTAGTGAACGAGAAGAAACGAACGAGGGGCGAACTTCGAGGACCTTCTTACTTAAGTCAGACTGAGGAAGAAAAACTGGAGCAGATTGTTTTGTGGAAGCAGAGAAATGAGCCCTTTTCGAAGTTCTTACGATAACTCCTTCGATACTAAGTGCCCTGGTCTAAAAAAAAAAAAATAATAATAATAATACATTGTACTCACGTCGATCTTTACTATAATTAAATAAAAAAAAAACAAGTTTTTTTAACTGAAAGTAAGGAACGACGTTAAAACTTAAAACGAACAGAAATTATTCCGTATATGAAGGGGGCTGTCCCCTCCTCAACGCCTCGCTCTTTACGCTAAAGTTTTTTTATTGTTTAAAAAAATAGAGTTGTGAGAAAGTCAAACTTTAGCGTAAAGAGCGAGGCGTTGAGGAGGGGACAGCCCCCTTCATTTACGGAATAATTTCTGTTCGTTTTAAGTTTTAACGTCGTTCCTTACTTTCAGTTAAAAAAACTTGTTTTTTTTATTTAATTTTTGAACGTTTTTGAATTAATGCAGGTTTTGATTTTGGCTCACCGTACATGAATAATTAAAACAAGATTTGCATATTATATTTGGTTAAATGGCTTTCTCGAAACTTGTTTAATTTTATTTACGAATGTTTTTATTAGTAATAAATATACGTAACTTAGAATTAACTTACGTAACGAACTTCTATATTCATAAATTTTTAACACGTATATTAGGGGGTTCGCCCCCTAGTCAATACCCTGCTCTTTAAACTATAGTTCGAATTTTTTTTCCAGTTCTTTAAAAATGACCTCTTAATCACAATCAGTTGATCAGTTGAAAAACTTGTTTTTTTTTATTTAATTCCTGATCTTTTTCTTTAATAATGCTGGGAAATCCGGCGCCCCCTTCATAGCAATGCCCCTTCCCCCATGAAAACTTCCTTCATGGAAAGATCCTTCCATATAGCCCCCGACCCTCTCCTTCCCCCACCTACCAGAAAAAATCTCCTCTGAAAAAGTCTGTATACTTCCCAATAACCAATACTATATGTTAACATTGAGTAAAGTTCATAACTTTCAGCCCTCCCCCTGGGGCCTTTGGGGGATCAAGTCATCCTAAAAGACATTTTTATCATATTTTCGACCATGCTGAACAAAATGGCTATCTCAAAATTTTGATCGGGTGACTTTGGGAAAAAAATGAGCGTGGGAGGGGGCCTAGTTGCCCTCCATTTTTTTGGTCACTTAAAAAGGGCACTAGAACTTTTAATTTCCGTTCCAATGAGCCCTCACACGATATTCTAGGACCACTGGGTCTATACGATCACCCCTGGGGAAAAAAAAAAAAAAACAAACAAACAAACAAATAAACACGCATCCGTGATCTTTCTTCTGGCAAAAAATGGAAAATTCCACATTTTTGTAGATAGGAGCTTGAAACCTCTACAGTAGGGTTCTCTGATACGCTGAATATGATGGTGTGATTTTCATTAAGGTTCTATAACTTTTAGGGGGTCTTTCCCCCTTTTTTCGAAAATCAGCCAAATTTTCTCAGGCACGTAACTTTTGATGGGTAAGATTAAACTTAATGAAACTTATATATTTGAAATCAGAATTAAAATCTGATTCTTTTGATGTATCTATTGGTATCAAAATCCCGTTTTTTAGAGTTTCGGTTACCATTGAGCCGGGTCGCTCCTTACTTACAGTTCGTTACCACGAACTGTTTGAAAATTGTCAAGCCTTCCAATCAGTTTCGACTATTAAAAAGGGTACTAGCCCTTTCAATTTCCAATCAAATGAGCCCTTTTTGAGTTACTACGACAAAGCTTTCTATAAAAACCTTATATGCCCCCAGGGCATAAATTACAACCCTTGCCCTGAGGGCTGTAAGGGGGTTGCCATCCTCAAAGACCTAATTTCCAGAACTTTCAACTACGTTATTCAAAACGGCTATCTCGAAATTTTGATTGGATGTGTTTGGGGAAATGGTGGGCGTGAGAGGGGCGTTAATTGCTCTCCAATCACTTTCGACTATTAAAAAGGGCACTAGCCCTTTCAGTATCTAATCGAATGAGCCCTTTTGAAGTTCCTACGACAACGCTTTCTATAAAAACTGTATATACCCCAAGGGCATAACTTACAACCCTTGCCCTGAGGGCTTGGGGGGGGGGTCATTCTCAAAGACCTAATTTCCAGAACTTTCAACTACGTTGAAGAAAACTGCTATATCAAAATCTTGATTTGATGTGTTTGGGGAAATGGTGGACGTTAAAGGGGGTTTAGTTGTCCTCTAATCACTTATATTAAAAATATTAAAAAGGGCACTAGCCCCTTCAATTTCCAATCAAATGAGCCCTTTTTGAAGTTTTTACGAGAACGCTTTCTATAAAAACCTCATATACCCCAGGGCATAACTTACAACCCATGCCCTAAGGGCTGTGAGGGGGTTGCCATCCTCAAAGACCTAATTTCCAGAACTTTCAACTACGTTGAACAAAATGGTTATCTCAAAATTTTGATTGGATGTGTTTGGGGAAATGGTGGAAGTGAGAGGGGGGTTACTTGCCCTCCAATCACTTTCGACTATTAAAAAGGGCACTAGCCGTTTCAATTTCCAATCGAATAATTCCTTTTTGAATTTTCTACAACGCTTTCTATAAAAAAAAAAAACTTATACGCCCCCTGGGCAAAACTTACAACCCTTGCCCTGAGGGCTGTGGGGGAGTGTCATCCTCAAAAACATAATTTCCGGCCTTTTTAACTACGTCGAACAAAATGGCTATATCAAAATTTGATTGGATGTGTTTGGGCAAATGGTGGGTGTGAGAGGGGTGTTAGTTGCCTTCCAATCACTTTCGACTATTAAAAAGGACACAAGCCCTTCTAATTTCCAATCGAATGAGCCCTTTTTGAAGTTTCTACAACATCACTATCTATAAAAAAAAGCTTATATAACCACATGGCATAGCTTACAACCCTTGCCCCGAGGGCTTTAAGGGGGTTATCATCATCAAAGACCTAATTTCTAAAACTTTTAACTACGTTGAACAAAATGGCAATCTAAAAATTTTGATTGGATGTGTATGGGGAAAATGTGGTTGAGAGAGGGGGGTTAGTTGCCCTCATGTCACTTTCGACCTAAAAAAGGGCACTAGCCCTTTGAATTTCCAATCAAATGAGCCCCTTTTCAAGTTTCTACAACAAAGCTTTCTATAAAAACCTTATATGCCCCCAGGGAATAACTTTCAACCCTTGCCCTGAGGGCGTTGGGGGAGTGTCCTCCTCAAAGATATAATTTCCGGACCTTTCAACTACTTTGAAAAAAACGGCTATCTCAAAAATTTGATCGGATGTGTTTTGATAAATGGTGGGCGTGGAAGGGGTGTTAGTTGCTTTCCAATCATTTTCGACTATTAAAAAGGGCACTAGCCATTTCAATTTCCAATCAAATGAGCCCTTTTGGAAGTTTCTACGACAACGCTTTCTATAAAGACCTTATATGCCCCCAAAGCATAACTTATAACCCTTGCCCTGAGGGCTGTGGGGGGGGGGGGGGGTTGTCATCCTCAAAGACCTAATTTTCAGATCTTTCAACTACTTTGAACAAAATGGCTATCTCAAAATTTTGATTGGATGTGTTTGGGGAAAAGGTGGGCGTGAGAGGGGGGTTAGTTGCCCCCGAATAACTTTCGACTATTAAAAAGGGCACTAGCCCTTTCAATTTCCAATCGAATGAGCCTTTTTTGAAGTTCTATTACAACGCTTTCTATAAAAAAAAATTATATGCCCCCAGGGCATAACTTACAACCCTTGCCCTGAGGGCTGTGAGGGAGTGTCCTCCTTAAAAACATAATTTCTATGAGGAAATCAACTACGTTGAACAAAATGGCTATCTCAAAATTTTGATTGGATGTGTTTGGGAAAATGGAGGGCGTGGAAGGGGTGTTAGTTGCCTTCCAATCACTTTCTACTATAAAAAAAGAGCACTAGCCGTTTAAATTTCCAATCGAATGAGCCCTTTTCCAAGTTTCTACGACAACTCCTTCGATACGAAGTTCCCTGGTCTAAATAAATAAATCATTGTGCCAACATCGTTCTTTACGTAGGCAGCGCTGCGCTGCCTATGATTATAGCAAAGACTAGGCTAATCGGAATCCTTTTGATTCAGCAGAAGGGGAATCTGAACTATTTTTAGGATTAATTAAAAAAACTTTTCTACAAAATAAGTTTTTCAAAGAAAAGTAAAGAACTCCAATAAACAAAAAAAAGAGCAAAAATAAAATCAAATAATCTACCAGGCGTGAAACTACCACAAATCAGCATTGATAAATGAATGAAAGCCAAAACGAACAGAAATTACAATAAATAACCGAGTCAAACTCAATACGAGCAGAAATTAACATAAGTTGGGCGCAAAACCCCTATGCCTTCCCAAGAGCAGAACAAAATTTGCACTTTACTGAAAAAATATAAATGTTTTTACTTTTATAACTTTAATAAATCAAATAATATTAACATTTTGATTACTAAATATCAGTATATGTATATTAAACTGACAATGCACATTCATTTGTATTTTTTCAGTAAAGTGCAAATTTTGTTCTGGCCATGGGAAGGCATAGGGGTTTTGCCCCCAGGGCATAACTTATAATCCTTGCACTGAGGGTTGTGGGGGAGTGTCTGGGGAAAAGGTGGGCGTGAGATGGGGGTTAGTTGCCCTCAAATCACTTTCGACTATTAAAAAGGGTACTAGCCCTTTGAATTTCAAACCGAATGAGCCCTTTTTCAAGTTTCTACGACAAAGATTTCAGTAAAAACCTTACCTCTATGTGTATCTATGTGTATTATCTCTATGTGTGTCGTCTCTATGTGTGTGTCGTCTCTGTGTGTTTGTCGTCTCTGTGTGTTTGTCGTCTGAGTGTGTGTATGTCGTCTCGGTGTTTTTGTCGTCTCTGTGTGTGTGTCGTCTCTGTGTGTGTGTCGTCTCTGGTTTATGTTAGGTTAGGTTAGGGGGGTTAGTTGCCCTCAAATCACTTTCGACTATTAAAAAGGGTAATAGCCCTTTGAATTTTAAAGCGAATGAGCACTTTTTCAAGTTTCTACGACAACGATTTCAATATAAACCTTATATGCCCCCAGGGCATAACTTATAATCCTTGTCCTGAGGGTTGTGGGGGAGTGTTCTCCTCAAAAATATGTTTTCTATCTGGAAATCAACTACGCTGAACAAAATGGCTTTCTCAAAATTTTTATTGGATGTGTTTGGGGGAATGATGGGTGTGGGGGGGGGGGGGGGGGGGGTAGTTGCCCTCCAATCCCTTTCTAATATTAAAAAGGGCACTAGCCCTTTGAATTTCCAATCAAATGAGCTTTTTTGAAGTTTCTACGACAACGCCTTCTTTAAAAACCTAATACGCCCCCAGGGCATAACTTAAAACCCTTGCCCTGAGGGTTGTGGGGGAGTGTTCTCCTCAAAAACATATTTTCTATCAGGAAATCAACTACGCTGAACAAGATGGCTATCTCAAAATTTTGATTGGATGTGTTTGGGGAAATGATGGGCGTGGGGGGGCTAGTTGCCCTATAATCACTTTCGACTATTAAAAAGGGTACTAGCCCTTTGAATTTATAATCGAATGAGCCGGTTTTGAAGTTTCTACGACAACGCCTTCTTTAAAAACCTAATACGCCCCCAGGGCATAACTTAAAACCCTTGCCCTGAGGGTTGTGGGGGAGTGTTCTCCTCAAAAACATATTTTCTATCTGGAAATCAACTACGCTGAACAAAATGGCTATCTCAAAATTTTGATTGGATGTGTTTGGGGGAATGATGGGCGTGGGGGGCTAGTTGCCCTTCAATCACTTTCGACTATTAAAAAGGGCACTAGCCACTCCAATTTCCAATCGAATGAGCCCTTTTCGAAGTTTGTACGACAACTCCTTCGATATGAAGTGCCCGGGTATGGAGAAAAAACAAAAAAAACACATTGTGCCCACATCGTTATTTACTTAGGCAGCGCTAGCGCGCTGCCTATGATAGTTTGTATTTTGTATAAACTATTTTGTATTTAGCAAGAGCTAAATTCTATTTTATAGGAACAATTTTGTATTTAATAAGAACTGGTTTTTATAAACACTATTTTGAAACTTTATAACAAGTATTTTTTGTTAAAGTTATTTTGTATATTTATCATATTTTGTATTTACTAAGAACTATTTTATGTTCTGTAATAGCATTTTGGATTTTGGAATTATTTTGTATTTTATAACTATATTGAATGTTTTAGGTACTAATTGTGTTTTATAAAGATTATATTTCTTTGTAAAAACTATTTTGTAGCAATTATTTTGCGTTTTGCATGAAGTATATATGTATGAAGTATATAGCTAATATTTTTTAATTTGTAAGAACTATTTTGTATTTGTATATTTTATTTGTATAGAACTTTTTGTATTTTGAAACTATTTTGTATTTTATAACTATATTGAATGTCTTAGGTACTATTTGTGTTTTATAAAGATTATCTTTCTTTGTAAGAACTATTGTGTAGGAATTATTTTGCGTTTTGTATGAAGTATATATGTATGAAGTATGTAGGTAATATTTTTTAATTTGTAAGAACTATTTTAAATTTGTATATTTTATTTTATTTAATATATATATTATATTTTATTTCATGAAAACTATTTTGTATGAACTATTTTGGACTATGTGAGAACTTTTTATATTTTTTAAGAATTATATTGAATTTTGCTGCAACTGTTTTGTATTTTGGAAGAATTATTCTGTTTCGTAAGAACTATTTCGCATTTTGTAAGACATATTTTATATTATCTAAGAATCATTTTACATTTTTGTAACTGTCTTGTATTTTGTAAGAACTATTTATGTTCATTAAGAGCATCATTTGGCTTTTGTATGAGATATTTTGTAATTGTAAGAACTAATTTGTATTTTATATTAACTATTTTTGTTTTGTAAGAACTATTTTGGATGTTGTTAGATCTTTTATATACCGTATTCTGTAAGAGCTAGATCTACTTTTGTTAGTACTATTTGTATTTCTAAGAATCATTTTGCATTTTTGTAACTATTTTGTATTTTTCAAGAACTATTTTTTTTTCATTAAGAGCATTATTTGGATTTTGTATGAGGTATTTTTGTAATTATAAGAACTATTTTATATTTTATAATTATTATTTTGGTTTTGTAAGAACTATTTTGGATGTTGTTAGATCTTTTATATATTCCGTAAGAGCTAGACCTACTTTTGTAAGTACTATTTGTATTTATATGAATTTTTGTTTGTTTTGTAAAAACTATTTGTATTTTGTATTAACTATTTTGTATTTTGTTGATTTACTTTGCGTTTATTACGTTTATTTTAAACTTGTGCAGAAGAGAGCTTGAATGAGCAGGAACAGCTGTATCGGTACCAGCCAACCATCAGGCCTTAAACTGCGGGGAACAGGCATATCGAGTACTTGCACTTTCCACAAACCAATCAAATTATGTATTTTGTCTTGAATTGTTTGTGAATGTTTTATTGTGTATTTTTTACAATATATTCTGAATGTGAAAAAGTGTGTTTGGTAGCCAAAAGAAGCTTGTTTAAGAATCTATTTTCGTTTTCTTAAAAAAGAAGATGTAGCCCTAGTGGATGTATTTTTAAAAGACTTATTTTGTATGAACACTTGTAAAAACATTTGTGTTTTTTAAGAAGTATTTTGTATGTTTTAAAAGCATTTCCTGATTTTTAAGAATTATTTTGTATTTTGTAAGAGCATAACCATGCATTCCCATCAATCATCAATGAAAATCAAGTGGTCAGGATTATAGATATGACAAACTTACCTGTATACCTTTCAAGGTAAATCAACGTCAACGATTAAGATACAAATATTAATAAGAATTGCTGCTAACAATGATAATTTTTATTACTGATAAATGGGGTTTTGATGTATGCTTTGTGGATGACACCATGAGCGCCCATAAGCTGAATTTCAGGATGGGGTTTACCTGGTCTAATCGTAACTTCCAATGCTGTATAATAGAAATCTCAAAACAAAAATATAAAATATAAGACAACATCATTCAGCCAGGGGGCTGGAGCCCCCTCTGCCCCCCATATGGGCGCCCATGGATGATACCCAGCGCTTTTTTAGTGAACAGGACTTTTAATACACATTCAAAAATCTTACTGCTATAAGGCTCAAAATATTTTGGTCTATATTAGGATCCGCCATTTAAAATATCTAAAAAAAGTTCGAAAACTGGAATGTCTTATTAAAATAACACAATTGTAACGTGTTTTATTTAAATTATTTTAAAAATATTCTTGCCCCTTACAGTTACTTCAAATGGGAAAACTTGGCCTCTGGGAAACTTAGCGGCAGATACTCAATACTTTTTCAAGATGTATGTATATTAAATTTGAGTAAATATAGTTAATAAAAATCAAAGAGAAGATTAGTGGCTATAGTAGACAACTAGTAAGTTGGCTACTAGTGTAAGTTGGCTACCACTTGCTTGCACTATTTACAAGTAATATTTGACTAATCTTAACGAGTAATCTCTACCTCTTGGATGGTATGGAAAAGAGTCTTCTTTTTTTTTTTAATATAATACACAATACATGTGAATTTTATAAATGTAAACCACGGGCTCTAAAGGAAGCTTAGTGGACCATACTAATTGTTTAAAAAAAAATTCAATAATTGTTTTTAATGAAAATTAAACAGAGGATTAGTGGCTATTGGCGATACCTCTATAAAAAAAAGCGCCTTGACCTCTATCTCCTGGGTGGTGTGGAAAAGAAGTCGTGTGAAAAAATGATGTTTTTTGATATTTTTCTAGGTTGAAGAAACATTGCCAAAAAAAGAAGGCTGAAAAAGAGAACAAGGAGGTTGTCTAAAAAAGAAAAGCGAATCGGGAAGAGCTGGAACCAATCAGGAATCAAGATGCACTATACTTCATCCTTTTAAAGACATAGGAAGAAACCGAAGACGACGGTGACGGCAACGTTCTTCTGTTCCGAAGACACAATCGCGATGAAATTTCCTATGTCGCCGCACTTGCTAGCAAGTTATTGTCTATTCCTGCGACTAGTGTGACCGCAGGAAGACTATTTTTGGTGTTAGGCCTGATAGTGACTATGATAGTGACTTAGAAAAGAAATGGCCTCAGTCCACACAGAGTGGATAAGTTGATTGTCATTCACGATAACTATAGCCACATCCCGCAAGTTCTAATATACTTCTGAAGTTTGCCTGAAGGAATTTTATTTTGGACGCACTAATATTCAAAGATAAATGACTAATTTTGTGATACGGTATTCGAAGTTTTGTATACAGTAATTTTCGAGGAACAAAAATAATACTAATTTTGATTATTATTTCTGTTAGAAAAACATAGCTCTTAGATATTTCAACTATTCTGCAAGGATTCTGAAATTCCACAGCAATTTCGTTTTTACCTGATTTCTACTTCTCTTGATGAATAATGAAGAAGACCAGCGTCCAGCCAGCGACTCGCAAAGTTTCTACCTCATGAATAGGTAGAATATCTTGTAAATAAAAATTGGATTTCAGGAAGACTAAAATCTATTCTATAAATCATTTACAACAACTTTCTATATAAACCTTATATGCCCCCAGGGCATAACTTACAACCCTTGCATTGAGGGCTCTGAGGGGATTATCATCCTAAAAGACCTAATTTCCAGAACTTTCAACTACGTTGAACAAAATGGATATCTCAAAATTTTGATTGGATGTGTTTGGGAAAATGGGGGGCGTGAGAGGGGCATTAGTCACTATCCAATCACTTTCAACTATTAAAAAAGGTACTAGCCCTTTTTAATAGTGTTTTAAATATGTTTTAAAAACATATTTTCTATCTGGAAATCAACTACGCTGAACAAAATGGCTATCTCAAAATTTTTATTGGATGTATTTGGGGGAATGATGGGCGTGGGGGGGAGGGGGGCTAGTTGCCCTCCAATCACTTTCGACTAAAAAAAAGGACACTAGAACTCAATTTCCAATCGAATGAGCCCCTTTTGAAGTTTCTACGACGACCCCTTCCATATGAAGTGCCCTGCTATAAAGGAAAAAAATAATACATAGTACATTGTGCCAACATTGTTCTTATATGCCCTCAGGGCATAACTTAAAACCCTTTCCCCAGGGATTAAGGGGGAGTGTCCTCCTTAAAAACATATTTTCTATTTGGAAATCAACTACGCTGAACAAAATGGCTATCTCAAAATTTTTATTGGATGTGTTTGGGTGAATGATGGGCGAGGGGGGCCTAGTTGCCCTCCAATCACTTTAGACTATTAAAAAGGGCAATAGTCCTTTGAATTTCAAATCGAATGAGCTTTTTTTTGAAGTTTCTACGAGGTTTTTACCTGATTTCTACTTCTCTTGATGAATAATGAAGAAGACCAGCGTCCAGCCAGCGACTCGCAAAGTTTCTACCTCATGAATAGGTAGAATATCTTGTAAATAAAAATTGGATTTCAGGAAGACTAAAATCTATTCTATAAATCATTTACAACAACTTTCTATATAAACCTTATATGCCCCCAGGGCATAACTTACAACCCTTGCATTGAGGGCTCTGAGGGGATTATCATCCTAAAAGACCTAATTTCCAGAACTTTCAACTACGTTGAACAAAATGGATATCTCAAAATTTTGATTGGTTGTGTTTGGGAAAATGGGGGGCTTTAGAGGGGCATTAGTCACTATCCAATCACTTTCAACTATTAAAAAAGGTACTAGCCCTTTTTAATAGTGTTTTAAATATGTTTTAAAAACATATTTTCTATCTGGAAATCAACTACACTGAACAAAATGGCTATCTCAAAATTTTTATTGGATGTGTTTGGGGGAATGATGGGCGTGGGGGGGAGGGGGGATAGTTGCCCTCCAATCACTTTCGACTAAAAAAAAGGACACTAGAACTCAATTTCCAATCGAATGAGCCCCTTTTGAAGTTTCTACGACGACCCCTTCCATATGAAGTGCCCTGCTATAAAGGAAAAAAATAATACATAGTACATTGTGCCAACATTGTTCTTATATGCCCTCAGGGCATAACTTAAAACCCTTTCCCCAGGGATTAAGGGGGAGTGTCCTCCTTAAAAACATATTTTCTATTTGGAAATCAACTACGCTGAACAAAATGGCTACCTCAAAATTTTTATTGGATGTGTTTGGGTGAATGATGGGCGAGGGGGGCCTAGTTGCCCTCCAATCACTTTAGACTATTAAAAAGGGCAATAGTCCTTTGAATTTCAAATCGAATGAGCTTTTTTTGAAGTTTCTACGACAACGCCTTCTATAAAAACCTTATATACCCCCCAGCATAACTTAAAACCCTTGCCCTGAGGGTTGTGGGGGAGTGTCCTCCTCAAAAACATATTTCCTACCTGGAAATCAACTACGCTGAACAAAATGGCTATCTCAAAATTTTGATTGGGTGTGTTCTGGGGAATGTTGGGCGTGGGGGGGGGGCTAGTTGCCCTCCAATCACCTTTGACTATTAAAAAGGGCACTGGAACTCTCAATTTCCAATCGAAATGAGCCCCAATTGAAGTTTCTAAGACAACCACTTCTATATGAAGTGCCCAGCTCTAAAGGAAAAAAAATAGTACTTTGTGCCAACATCGTTCTTATATGCCCCCAGGGCATAGCTTAAAACCCTTGCCCCGAGGGTTGTGGGGCAGTGTCCTCCTCAAAAACATATTTTCTATCTGGAAATCAACTATGCCGAACAAAATGTCTATCTCAAAATTTTGATTAGATGTGTTTGGGGAAATGATGGGCGTGGGGGGGGGGGGCTAGTTGCCCTCCAATCAATTTCGACTATTAAAAAGGGCACTAGTCCTTTGAATTTCAAATCGAATGAGCCTTTTTTGAAGTTTCTACGACAACGCCGTCTATAAAAACCTTGTATGCCCCCAGGGCATAACTTCAAACCCTTGCCCTGAGGGTAGTGGGGGAGTGTCCTCCTCAAAAACATATTTTCTATCTAGAAATCAACTACGCTGAACAAATGGCTATCTCAAAATTTTGATTGGATGTTTTTGGGGGAATAATGGGCGTGGGGAGGGCTAATTGACCTCCAATCACTTTCGACTATTAAACAGGGCACTAGCCCTTTGAATTTCAAATCGAATGAGCCTTTTTTGAAGTTTCTACGACATCGCCTTATATAAAAACCTTATATGCCCCCAGAGCATAACTTAAAACCCTATACCTGAGGGTTGTGTCCTTCTCAAAAACATATTTTCTATCTGGAAATCAACTACGCTGAACAACATGGCTATCTCGAAATTTTGATTGGATGTGTTTGGGGGAATGATGGGCGTAGGGGGGGGGGCTATTTGCCCTCCAATCACTTTCGACTATTAAAAAGGGCCCTAGAACTCTCGATTTCCAATCGAATGAGCCCCTTTTGAAGTCTCTACGACGACCCCTTCCATATGAAGTGCCCTGCTCTAAAGTAAAAAAATAATATATGGTACATTGTGCCAACATTGTTCTTATATGCCCTCAGGGCATAACTTAAAACCCTTGCCCCAAGTGTTGTGGGGGAGTGTCCCCCTCAAAAAGATATTTTCTATCTGGAAATCAACTATGCTGAACAAAATGGCTATCTTAAAATTTTGATTGGAAGTGTTTGGGGAAATTATGGGCGTGGGGGGGGGGCTATTTGCCCTCAAATCACTTTCGACTATTAAAAAGGCACTAGTCACCCCAATTTCCGATTGAATGAGCCCTTTTCGAAGTTTCTACGACAACTCCATCGATACGAAGTGCCTGTCGAAGAAAAAAAAACACATTTTGGCCAAATTTTCCTTTAGTTAGGCAGTGCTAGCTCGCTGCCTATGATACTGTAAAGTGTGTTTTTTTCTGTGGCCTGTTTCCTCCAGTAATAGCACCTACGGTAGCCTACCAAAGAAGAAGGCTAATAACTTGATTTGCAAGTACTTCAAATTTCTGTCAAGTAATTGCCAACGATTGTGACATTATCAGCCAAACCCAGAAGGAAGAGATACAAATGTTCTGGCTTTCTGGGCAAATGTTCTGGTCTGTCTTGACTTTCAATAGGTAACTACTTTTCAATGAAAAGTAGTATCTTCTGAAATTCTTGTCATGCCCATTTTACAATGATTGGAGTATATTGTGCGATACTTGACATATTTCTTTAAAGAAGGAGCTAGATGAATCCTATTCGAGGATACCCTGCTTTTCATTTTGCAACTATTTTTTAACAGAACAATATTTGGCAAACTATCATCCTTAATTGGTAAAGATTGAATATAGTTTTGGGATTTTGCGATCAAAATATAATGAATATATAATACTTTAATAACAAAATTATGGGAAACCCCAAAATCCCAAAAACTATTGGAAATCCCACAATAATGGAAAATCCAAGGTTCTAATTAGATGAAGAATATTAGGTAGTAGATATATCATACAAGTACCCCTTGTTACAGAGAGGTGTCTCTTCTTATTGAACTAGGGATCCTTTTCTTTTGCGCCTTTTCATTAAAGGAAATACTGACAATAGGAAGGTATTATAATCAATATCTACTTTATTTGAGGCTGGCGTGAATGGTCTAACAAAATATGACATATCTCCCTTGTTCATTCACATTTAACTCTTAAGTGAAAAGACTTAATAGGTTTTAAGCTTTGATAGTATGATAAGCCCTATAGATCTTTATATCCTAACCTTCTGTCTAGTGAGAGGTAACCATATAAGCAGCAAAGGTTTTTTTTTGGGGGGGGGGGGGCTATGATCAGAAAAGCGACAACACTCAAAATACAGACATATGTATATGAGCATTGATTCTTCAGTTTTGGCATGTCCCTAGGCTTGGACTGACATAACCCAGGGGTTGTGAAGCAGGTTTGCATGAAAAACCATAATTTAATTTTGTCATAGTTTGGTTGTCATATTACCAGTTCTTCTTAAAAGTAAAAAAAAAATTTTCAAGTGAAAGTAAAAAGCCACCATTAAAGATGACCATTAGTTTTACTTTCTCTTATGCAGCAATGGTGCTTGTATAGGCTGAGTCCATGGGCGCCGGCAAGGGGGGCAGGGGGGGCCATAGCCCCCCCCCCCTGGAAATTTGGCACTATCAAGTAATTATAAGGAAACAAAAGGAAAAAAAAAGCAGAATAGGGAAAAACCATGGAAAAATGTTTGTTGCCCCATTATTGGCTGCCTGCCAATAGATTTTGACCCATAATAAGGAAAATATAAGTTCTAGTTTGTGACTGAGTAACCCCTAACCAGTTTTTCACAAACATTTTTTCTATATGATTTGGTTGGAGCAGAAAAAAAAAAAAAAAAATTCTTCATAGTAATGAATGGTAAGTACATAACGATCCCTGTCAATAACGAAAGTATAAGAGCCTAACTATTGATAAAATTCATCAGTCAAAGAATCAACTTTTTACGGTGTTCTTAAATATGTATTTGTTTATAAGTAATTAGTGCAGTTATTAGAACACAAGAAAGTTCGTATAATTATAGAAAACACAAGGAAAACGACTTAATAAGGAGTAATTTCGGTAAGAATATGCCGTCAACTTTTGATTGCATTGTAAGAGTACCAATGAGCTGATATATGAAGCCATTATAATCAGAAATGTTTCCTCTGAATGGAATGCTAAGAATTTCTGTATTTTCCCCCTGAACGGATACATTTTTAGTGTTTTATTATCATGTTGTTTTTTTTTTTGTTTTTTTTTTATTGTCTCTAAGCTTCATTAAACAAAGAAAATAAAACAATTTTTTTCAACTGAAAGTAAGGAGCAACATTAAAACTTAAAACCAACAGAAATTATTACATATATGAGGGGGGTTCCCCCCCCCCTCCTCAACACCTTGCTGTTCAAGCTACAGTTTTTTGGCACTTTAAAAAAAAAAAATTACTTATTGTTCTAATTAAACGACCCTTGTGGATTAGGAATCGTTTTTTAAAGATTGGGACAAAATTTAGACTTCAGTGCAGAAAGCGAGATATTGAACAGGGGGCAACCCCCCTCATGTAGGTAATAATTTCTGTTCGTTTTAAGTTTTAATGTTGCTCCTTACTTTCAGTTGAAACAACTTGTTTTTTTTATTTCTGATCATTCACTAAATAAGGTCAGGATACCTGGCTCCACCTCCACGGAAAAATCCCCTTCCCCATATAAATATCCTCTGGACAATTCAATCCTGGCGAAAATTTACGCAGACAATTACCCTTAACATGTCCAAACGCAAAATTGAATCAGTAAAGAGAAAGCAAAACATAAAGAAATGTTGTATATGAATTCTTGCAAATTCACCCAGTGTGAAATTTCTTCTGAAAATTTCACCCCCTGGAAACTTTCCTCTCCATTGAAAATTCTCCCAGAAGAAAATTCGTCCTACCCTCCCCACCCAAAAAATGTATGTATGCTTACCAAAAACAAATCAAACAAAGGGCAATTTTTATAACTTTAAAACCTTTCCCCAGGAGCTGTAGGGCTCATTTTATCTCCAAAGACATAGTTATTGGGCCTTCAACTATGCTGAAGAATAAAGCTATCTCAAAATTTTGATTGGACGATTTTGGAAAAAAGTGACGTGGGAGGGGGCCTAGTTGCCCTCCAATTTTTTTGGTCATTTAAAAAGGGCACAAGAACTTTTCATTTCCATTAGAATGAGCCCTATCCTGACGTTCTACGCCCGCTGGGTTGATACAATCACTCCTGGGGAAAAAGACAAAAAAAAACAACAACAAACAAACATGCATCTGTGATTTGTCTTCTGGTAAAAACTGAAAAATTCCACATTTTTGCAGATATGAGCTTGAAACTTCTAGAGTAGGGTTCTTTGATACCCTGAATCTGATGGTGTGATTTTAATTAAAATTATATGACTTCAAGGGGGTCTGTCCCCCTTTTTCCTAAAAATCAGACACATTTTCTCATGCTTGTAGCTTTTGATGGGTAAGACTAAACTTAATGAAACTAATATATTGGGAATCAGCATAATTAGCCAATTCTTTTTATATATCTATTGATATCAAAATTCCGTTTTTTATCGTATGAATGGAAATTTTTTGAGAATTTTGATCTTTTACATAAATGAAGCCATCACAACCTCTACAATAGGATTTTTGTATCAATAAATGCATTAATTTTTTTTTTAATACATTGAAGTACTCCATATAAATAGAATTATTTGAAAAAAACTACGTTTTCTAAAGAGTTAAAGAGGCTGAGTCACAAGTTCGAACCTTAAAACGTACAGGGATTAGAAGGCACAGTTGGGGGGCTGCCGCCCCCCCCCCCCAACCCCCTGCTTTCGCAGCCTTTAAATAAAAAAAAAATTTAAACTGAAAGTAAGGAGCGACATTAAAACTTAAAACGAACCGAAATTATTCCGTATATGAAAGGGGCTGTGCCCTCCTCAACGCCTCGCTCTTTACGCTAAAGTTTTTATTGTTTAAAAAAAAGAGTTGTGAGAAAGTCAAACTTTAGCGTAAAGAGCGAGGCGTTGAGGAGGGCACAGCCCCTTTCATATACGGAATAATTTCTG
Source organism: Artemia sinica (assembly GCA_027921565.1). Taxonomy (NCBI): domain Eukaryota; kingdom Metazoa; phylum Arthropoda; class Branchiopoda; order Anostraca; family Artemiidae; genus Artemia; species Artemia sinica. The sequence continues at coordinate 51,033,390 of CM051267.1, forward strand.
TTCGTTTTAAGTTTTAATGTCGCTCCTTACTTTCAGTTTAAAATTATTTTTTTTTATTTAAAGGCTGCGAAAGCGGGGGGTTTGGGGGGCGGCAGCCGCCCAACTGTACCTTCTAATCCCTGTACGTTTTAAGGTTCGAACTTGTGACTCAGCCTCTTTAACTCTTTAGAAAACGTAGTTTTTTTCAAATAATTTCTGCATGTTTTTGTACAGTTTATTACTTATTATTGCTTGACTAACTGTTAGATGATTGTGTATTATTCTTTTCTTTCTCGACAGGGTGTTTTAAGGGTCGACCTTGTAACTCAGCCTCTTTAACTCTTTAGAAAACGCAATTTTTTTCAAATAATTTAAAAAAGAAACTGAGTTTCTTTTTTAAACTTTAAATTCAGTATATAAAAAATTTGCTCTGACGGTGAATCGAACCCGGGTTCTCCGCCTGACAGTCAGGAGTATCAACCGCTGTACTAAAGAGACACAATTGTAATTGTATTTTTAGTATGTTGAATCTATTTTTGATTTTTGACGCAAGCAAATCCCCACAAAACTTGATATTTGGTTTTTGGAAAACAGGAAAGGAGTGATCAGATTGAGCTGAAATTTCGAGGATAAGCTTCCAGGCCCCAGGAAAGTTTATCCTCTAAATTTCAGCCCGATCAGACAACGTTAAAGGGGGGCTGTGGTGGGAAAAATTAACATGGGCTCTTATAGGAAAACGAGGCTTTTCGTAAATGTAAATTTGGGGGATAATTTTTTTGGTCTGAAAATATCAAAAGGCCCTAACAGGTCGAATTCTGCTTCGAATGAGTCCTCATTCACCCGGATCAGTTGCCAACTGTGGCCTGTAGGCGTGTATAACAAAAAAAAAAATTTGAACTTTAAGTGGCTATTTTTGGTTTTTGGAAAACAGGGAAGGAGTGATCGGATTGAGCTGAAATTTCGAGGATAAGCTCCCAGGCCCTAGGAAAGCTTAACCTCTAAATTTCAGCCCAATCGGACAACGTTAAAGGGGTGCTGTGGTCGGAGGGTCGAAACTTCCGGCCCACTTTTACCCATGAAGATAAAGTTGGAGGGGGGTGAAATTTTGCATGTTTCTTAGTTTGAGCTTGCGCTACAAAATGCGATTACCGCTGTCTCTCTGCGACTGCTAGGACCGGAAATCGCTTAACATTGTGGTGGGTTGCCTCTTTATAGAGCGGGCTCTTATAGGAAAACGAGCCCGCGTTTTCACGGGCTCTTATAGGAAAACGATAAGAGCCCGCTTATAGCGGGCTCTTATAGGAAAACGAGGTTTTTTGTAAATGTAAATTCGGGGGATAATTTTTTCGGTCTGAAAATATCAAAAGGCCCTAACAGGTCGAATTCTGCTTCGAATGAGTCCTCATTCACCCGGATCAGTTGCCAACAGTGGCCTGTAGGCGCGGCTAAGAAGAAAAAAAAAATTTTTGAACTTTAAGTGGCTATATTTGGTTTTTGGAAAACAGGGAAGGAGTGATCGGATTGAGCTGAAATTTCGAGGATAAGCTCCCGGGCCCTAGGAAAGCTTAACCTCTAAATTTCAACCCAATCGGACAACGTTAAAGGGGGGCTGTGGTTGGAGGTTCGAAACTTCTGGCCCACTTTTACCCATGAAGATAAAGTTGGAGGGGGGTGAAATTTTGCATGTTTCTTAGTTTGAGCTTGCGCTACAAAATGCGATTACCGCTGTCTCTCTGCGACCGCTAGGACCGGAAATTGCTTAACATTGTGGTGGGTCACCTCTTTATAGAGGCACAAGTGTGCCTCCTTGAAAAGAGAAATATTACCATTAAAAATTGCTGAAAACTAAGTTACTAGCAGTATTTGCCACCCCAAAGAAACTTCATGGTGGGGATGATGATGACCTGCCTTGCCTTTTCCACCTCTGTGCTGGTAGATATGGGAATGTAACATATTAGCTGTATAATGAAACATTTTAATTTATTCCTTCTCCCCCTTCCTTTTTCAACATTTATCTGAAGCCTCATGAAGAGCAAGCAGTTTGTCCATTCAAATGTACTTTTGTAGGAATCTACCCTATCCTCACCTAAACAATGACTCACACCCCCCTCATTATAGCTGATACACAATTACAGATCACAAAGCATAGCATAATTTCACTACAAATAAAGCAAATCAACTTGGTTGAATCCAGTACTACCACTGTGTGGCATTACTTCTTTTGCAACTGGGAATCCTAAAATATAGTTATTGATGCTTTTAAATCAATTATCTTCTCAGGATTTTAAATTGATTGCAAATCTGTCCTCTTAGGGGTAGAATTGTAGTTTGGTGCCCAAAACCACCTAAACTGTCACCCAACTGCTGCTGCTATTTTGGCATCTAACCCCCCCAGAAAATTTTCTGCCAACGCTGTTGGCTGCATCAGCAAGTCAAAAATACATATCTAGTCCATCTTTCTTCTCTATGCACAAGTTTTAACATAAAAACAAAAAAAGTGGAAAACTTACAGGTTCCTTAGTTATGTTCAAATTTCAGAACTTAACTATTTTCCATTCTGTTGAAAAATATCACTTACAAATTTCAACAGGATTAGCCTACAAATATGCCAAAAATAGACACAACAGCTTTTCCACTTATTAACACCAAGAAGTTGGGAATGGCTGACTACAATCTTCAAAAACTTTGTTGTTCAACATTTAAATTTGGACAAAATTTCACAGCCTTTTCTGAGTTCAAGCCCCAATTTCAACAATTAGGAGCAAGCTTTGAATGTGTCTCCAAGATTGGAGTTTACAATTGACTGTCAATGCATTTAAAAGGGGTTAGGTTATGAAAATGAAACTTTCAGTGATGGATCTATAGACTAAGTGTATCCTGGGAAGGTATTTTGAAGTACATACCTTCAATCCTTTTCTCTCTAGAGGGGACTGATCTTTGAAGACCTTTAAAAATTGTTGCATTATAAAAATGAAACCTATCAAAATAGATCTTTTGCTTAACTGAATTACAAAAAAAAAAGTGTTTTCAGCTTCACAGCTTTGCTCAATCCCAATTTATGAGGTTCCAAAGATCTAAAAAAACATTTTCTAGATTTAGAAAAAAAACCATTGATATGGCTGAAAATTCTACTCAAATAACACTAATAGAATTTTCAAAAGTAAAGTCAGAGAAAAAGAAACTGAAAACTAGTTATAATGTTGTCTTATCAAAATTCAAATAGGTGTTCTAGACTGTGATTCATTTTTTCAAGTAACCTGTCAAGTTGGCAAATCTCTAAGACTTAGAAATCCAAAGAGGGTCAACATAGTAGCTTGGTAATACTGTCTTTGTATTACCAGTAACAAATCCCTGGATTTGTTACTGAAAGTTGAATTTTCCTAATCCAACCCCTTTCCAAGATAGCAAAAAGTAGCTTGTCTAGAATTTTACTAGTTTTAGTTCAGAAAATGAAATTCCTGTTATTTGAATAAAATTTTAAGCCATATTAACATGTTTTTTTCTAAAATTAGGAAATACATTTTGGATATACTTGAAGCCTCATAAAGTGGGATTGAGTAAAGTTACAAAGCAGAAAACACTTTTCTTGTGCTTCAATTAAGCAGAAGATATGTTTTGCAAGGTTTAACTTTTTTAATACAGATATTTTTAAAGGTCATTAAAGATCAGTGCCCTCTAGAGGGAGAAGGAGTGGGGGTAGGTACTATAAAATACCTTCCTGGGACATTCTTTGGTCAAATTCTAACATAGCTACCTTTGCTATTTTGAAAGTGGTTAGGTTATGAAAATGAAATTTTCAGGGATGGTTATGGAGACTAAAGTATATCCTAGGAAGTCCTTTTTGAAGTAGGACCTACCTACAGTCCTTCCCCCTATAGATAGCAGTGGCCCTTGGTGGCCTTTAAAAAATCTACCCTGAATTGGTATATATAGGGGTGGGGGTAAAATTTATTACTGACAAAATTATTATTATATTTGGAAAGAGCATAAAAAAGGCATCAAGTGGTATATTCACTTTATTTGTAAATCAATAATATGATTTGGTAAAAATTTACCGCCTACCTTCCTGGGACATAGCCTACTAGGCCTATAGCCTGTAGACTAATCCCTGAAAGTTTCATTTTCCTAACCTAACCCCTTTCCAAGATAGCTAAAAGTAGCTAAAGTAGAATTTAACTGTAATTCTTACTCCAGAGTATGCAGAATAATCATAATTAACATATTTTGCATGGGGAGAACCTTTGCAGAGTATACACACCCATCCCCTAATTTGCAAATATATACCCAACATTGGATCCTGAATCTAAATATAATACTCATTTGCATCACCAATGAACTTTAGCTTACACACATATTAGCCATATGGTGGATATAACAATCAAGTTGCATACTTGGTCAAATATGCTTTGTATGACAGAATCTTGTACTGCTGATAAAGACTCATGACTTGTTTCTTCGTAAAGTTCTGAATTTCCAGTAATACCGTCATGCCTTATGTGACTACGCTTTTTAGTAGTTTTTCCCATTTTTACAAGCACGTCTTCCTACTTTAAACTTGTCGTAAAAGGTACTTGTAAACACTAAAATAGATGCCACTGGAAGCATTATAGCTGCCTTGTTTTATTGCCACTATAAATTTTTTTATTTATTTCTCATGGCTAGTGAGTGATATTTGAAAAAATCTAGTGACTCTTTGCCTTTGTTACTGATTATGTTAGAATCACGAGAATGCCAAGAAAATTCAATGAAAAATACAATAAACGCTTCAGTAAAGCCGCGTCTACATTTGGTGTTTTCTGGAAAACTTGGGCAGAAATTTAGGATGCATATAGCAGTCTATACTGGTAAAAATTGCAACAGATTCAAAAAATCAAAAGGTAGCCGTGTAATATACTTGTAAAAAAAACTAACAAAAGGAGAAAAAACGACAAACGAAACTGTGGCCAGTAGAAAGAAAAGACGAAAAACTAAAACAACGCTGATATTTCACCTGTACGCAAACTAGGCGTCCTCAGCACAAGAGAAACAAAGATAAAATAAAATTAAAAAAAAAATAAAACTAATAAAACCTCTCCCAATAATAATAGAATATAACTGTTGTAACTGATCCACGTAGGTAAAATAAGCTATTAGAGTTACTTCGATGAGAACACCAAAGCAAATGAGGAAAAAGTATAAAAATTGAAATTAAATCAATTATTCTGTTGCGAAATAATTGTCTTGTTAGCTATTATTGAAGCAATCTTTTTTGGTCTAGTAGGAAATATAGTCCCTTGGTGATTATGTTAAATCTTAATTCCCACATTGACTATTGGTTCACTTTTTAAAAAGCTATCATAAATTCAGTCAATATTCCCCTGAGATGACCTCTATAATTAGAGATAGCCGTAGCCTCTTCAAAATTTAGAAAATGTTTATGAAAGAAATTATGTTCAGTCAGAGCCGAAACAAAAGTTTCAGGAGGGTTGCTTAATTGTAGGGTTTTTTCTATTGAGTTGCGATGCTCAATAAGTCTTTCAAGAAATTATTGGTGAGTTCTATCAATATAAAACTTCCAACAAGAACAAGGAATCTTATGCACCCCGCTTACTAAATTTTCCCGGGTTAATTACTTCCTAAATTTAAAGAAACGACCCATTAGTCTCACCGATTGGAAACATGTATTAAAGTTAAATTTACGCAAAATTCGTGAAAGCTTTTCATCCAAACCAGGTACGTATGGCAATAAAATAAAACTTTTAGATACATTTAATTCAGAGGACTGCAAAACTCCAATAGCCCTACTATTATGTTTAATACGTCTTTTTCTATTAGTTTATCAATGAACTTAATTGGGTAATTATTATAACACAAAGTATCTCTCAAGTACAACAATTCAGAATCCAGAAATTCGTGGGAACAAATTTTAAAGACTTTATCCACTAGTGAACCAACAGTCAATAAGGGAATTAAGATTTTATATAATCATCAGGGGACTTTATTACCTATTAGACCAAAACAACTTGCTTCAATAATAGCTAACAAGAGGATTATTTCGCAACAGAATAATTAAGTTAATTTCAATTTTTTTTACTTTTTCTTCAGTTGCCTTGTTGTTCTGATCGAAGTAGCTCTAATAGCTTCTTTTCCCTACGTAGATTAGTTGCGACAAATGTGTTTTATTAATTTTGGTGGTGGTTTTATTTGTTTTTAGTTTAGTTTTTTTATCTTTGTTTCTCTTGTGCTGACAACGCCTGTTTTGCATAATTGCAAAATATCCGTGTTGTTTTAGTTTTTTATCTTTCCTCTCTACCGGCCTCAGTCTCATTTGTCGTTTTTTCTCTCTTTGTTAGTTTTTTGTCATGGCTGGCTAGTTCGGATCCAGAACTTTCATTAATTTACTTATGTTGGCTGCGGCCTAAAATCAAGCTTCAAATCATTCATTTTTGTAAATATACCCTGCCATGACTGTTCTGTTGAAATTTAAAAGAAATAAAAAGCAGAAATGGAAGCATTTTTTTTTGCAAATGAACTGTTAAAACGACGAAAAAAAAACACAGAAGAGCCTCTATACTAAAACAATTTGGGTTCTCCCCCAATCTCATGACTGGTAGAATAGTGTTGTTCAAGGGAAAAGTAAATCCGAGTTTCACAGGTTTTTTAGAATGAACAGAGAGTTTCCATGGGTGTTGTCCTTCCAAACTTCAATTGATATTTTCTTCATTCTACCAATTTCTTCTTCTACCAAACTTTCTTCATTCTACCAATTTTGAAAGTTTTTACAAGCTTCTTTATCTTTTTTTGTAAGTTCCCTGACTTTATTTTCAAATTTATTGCTTGATTAGGCTCCCATAAAACGGAACAACCAGTCTTCATTTCCTGATATTTAGCATGTTTTCGGCATCTTTTTTTGCCGTACCCAGATACGGAAAAATGGAACAACAGTAGCATTCTACACAACCCAGTTTACCAGAAAACGCCTAATGTAGACGGGGCTAAAGAGTAAATTAATTTGTTCTAGTATATAGAAAACGATGTTCTAGTCTATAGAAAACGTTAGCGAGCAAGAATTTTAGATTATGCGCTGGGGGCATATAAGGTTTTTATAGAAGGCCTTGTCGTATAAACTTCAAAAAAGGCTCAATCGATTGGAAATTCAAAGGGCTAGTGCCCTTTTTAATAGTCGAAATTGATTGGAGGGCAACAAGCCCCCCCCCTCCACGCCTTTCATTTCCCCAAACACATCCAATCAAAATTTTGAGGTATCCATTTTGTTCAGCGTAGTCGATTTCCAGATATAAAATATGTTTTTGAGGAGGACACTGCTCCACAGCCTTCAGGGAAAGGATTGTAAGTTATGCCCTGGGGCATATAAGGTTTTTAAAGAAGGAGTTGTCGTAGAAACTTCAAAAAAAGCTCATTCGATTGGAAATTCAAAGGGCCAGTGCCCTATTTAATAGTTGAAAGCGATTGGAGGGCAACTAGCCCCCCTCCCCTCCACGCCAATCATTCCCCCAGACACATCCAATAAAAATTTTGAGATAGCCATTTTGTTCAGCGTAGTTGATTTCCAGATAGAAAATATATTTTTGAGGAGGACACTCCCCCACAACCCTCAGGGCAAGGATTATAAGGTATGCCCTGGGGGCATATAAGGTTTTTATTGAAATCTTTGTCGTAGAAACTTGAAAAGGGGCTCATTCAATCTGAAATTCAAAGGGCTAGTACCCTTTTTAATAGTCGAAAGTGATTTGAGGGCAACTAACCCCCCCTCTCACGCCCACCTTTTCCCCAAACACATCCAATCAAAATTTTTAGATAGCTCTTATTCAACGTAGGTGAAAGTTTTGGAAATTAGGTCTTTAAGGATGACAACCCCTCCCCACACGGCCCTCAGGGCAAAGGTTGTAAGTTATGCCCTGGGGCATATAAAGTCTTTATTGAAAGCGTTGTCGTAGAAACTTCAAAAGGGCTCATTCAATTGGAAATTGAAAGGGCTAGTGCCTTTTTTAATAGTTGAAAGTGATTGGATAATGACTAACGCCCCTCTCACGCCCACCATTTTCCAAAACACACCCAATCGAAATTTTGAGATATCCCTTTTGTTCAACGTAGTTGAACGTTCTTAAAAAATTAGGTCTTTTAGGATGATGACCCCCTCAGAACCCTCAGTGCAAGGGTTGTAAGATAAGCCCTGGGGGCATATAAGGTTTTTATAGAAATGCCCAACAGATAAGTTAATAATTCTAACTTTATTTTTCGAATACTTCCAAATTTGAAATACCGTCACTAAATGTGGGTAATTTGTCGTAATATATTGTTACACAATATGTGGTAATACTTTGACTTATCTTGTATCTTTACATAAACAGCGCTATTGCGCTGTCTATGATTTTTGTTTTGGTTTTTTGTGGCCGACTGATATCAATGCTATTTATTAATATAAATCGGTGAACACACAAACAAACCAATCTAATAAAAAATATATGGATAATTTTGGAGACCACATTGCCTTTCCACATGGCACTACATGACCTCATGATAATAAATAAAAGTTCAAATAGGGATAAAATCCTTTTAATAGACAGTGCTTCACAAACAGTGATAGAAATTCACAAAAAAATACCAGATATTTCGGTCACATATGCAGTGACCATCATCAGTAGTAAAACCTGTTTTACCACTGATGACAGTCACTGCATATATAACCGAAATATCTGGTATTTTTTGGGAATTTCTATCACTGTTTGTGAAACACTGTCTATTAAAAGGATTTTATCCCTATTTGAATTTTTATTTAATAAAAATAATAGGTAATATTTCAATAAATCACGTATATTAAAAGTTTAGTACAAACAAATTAAATCTTACAGAGTAAAAATCCATTCAAAATAACGAGCAAATGAACAGCACGATATTCGGGGCTATTAGAACTGAGCTTGGTTCAGTTATGAGATTGGGTATCCTGTGCTGGGCATGGGGTTTGTGGGAAGTGGAGGAGGGATGTGGACTGCAGCATTAGTGAATCTGGCTAAGAAAAAGTCGAATGCATAGGACTTCCTCCTTCGCCCGCCTGAAAGCTTGTTAACACTATACTACTATCGTCTGCAGCAGCTCATTGCTGATAATCATAGGAAGCACAATCACGCTGCCTAAGGAAAGAAGGATGTTGGCACAATGTACTATTTATTTGTTTTGGTTTTTAGGTTTCTTGGTCTTAGTCCAGGGCACTTCGTATCGAAGGAGTTGTCGTAGAAACTTCGAAAAAGGGCTCGTTCGATTGGAAATTGGAGTGACTCGTGCCCTTTTTCATAGCCGAAAGGGATTGGAAGGCAACCAACACCCCTTCCACGCTCACCAGTTCTACAATCACATCCAATCAAAATTTTGAGATAGTCACTTTGTTCAGCGTAGTTGATTTCCAGATAAAAATTATGTTTTTGAAGAGTTCACTCCCCCAAAACCCTCAGGGCAGGGGTTTTATATTATGCCCTGGGGGCATATAAGAACGATGTAGGCACAATGTATTATTTATTTTTTTTTTTCCTTTAGACCAGGGCACTTCGTATCGAAGAAGTTGTCGTAGAACCTTCAAAAATGGTTGATTCAATTGGAAATTGGAGTGGCTGGTGCCATTTTTAATAGTCGAAAGTGATTGGTAGGCAACTAACACCCCTTCCACGCCCACCATTTCCCGAAACACATCCAGTCAACATTTTGAAATAGCCATTTTGTTCAGCGTAGTTGATTTCCAGATAGAAATTATGTTTTTGAGGAGGACACTCCCCCGCAGTCCTCAAGGCAAGGGTTGTAAGTTATGCCCTGGGGGTATATAAGGTTTTTTTTTATAGAAAGCGTTGTTGTAGAAACTTCAAAAAAGGCTCATTCGATTGGAAATTCAAAGGGCTAGTGTCCTATTTAATGGTCGAAAGTGATTGGAGGGCAACTAACCCCCCTCTCACGCCCACCTTCTCTTCAAACAAATCCAATCGAAATTTTGAGATAGCCATTTTGTTCAACGTAGTTGAAAGTTCGGGAAATTAGGTCTTTGAGGATGACACCCCTCCCCCTCCACAGCCCTCAGGGCAAAGGCCTTAAGTTATGCCCTGGCGGCATATAAGGTTCTTACAGAAAGCGGTGTCGTAGAAACTTCAAAAAGGGTTCATTCAATTGGAAATTGAAATGGCTAGTGCCCTTTTTGAAAGTCGAAAGTGATTGGAAGGCAACTAACACCCCTTCCGCACCCACCATTTCCGTTTTTTTCACCGTAGTTGAAAGTTCTGGAAATTATTTCTTTGAGGATGACAACCCCCCGCAGCCCTCAGGGCAAGGGTTGTAAGTTATACCCTGGGAGGATATGAGGTTTTTATTGAAAGCGTTGTCGTAAAACTTAAAAAAGGCTCATTCGATTGAAAATTGAAAGGACTAGTGCCCTTTTTAATAGTTGAAAGTAATTGGAGGGCAACTAACACCCCTGTAACGCCCACCATTTCCCCAAGCACATGCAATCAAAATTTTGAGATATTCATTTGGTTCAACATAGTTAAAAGTTCTTTGAATTAGATCTTTTAGGATGACAACCTCCTCAGAGCCCTCAAGGCAAGGATTTTAAGTTATACCCTGGGTGTATATAAGGTTTTTTATAGAAAGTGTTGTCGTAAAAATCTCAAAAAGGGCTAATTGGATGGGAAATTGAAAAGGTTAGTGCCCTTTTTAATAGTTGAAAGTGAATAGAGAGCAACTAACCCTCCTCTCACGCCCACCATTTCCCCAAACACATTTAATTAAAATTTTGAGATAGACATTTTGTTCAACGTAGCTGAAAGTTCTGGAAATTATGATTTTGAAGATGACAAGCCCCCCAAACCCCTCAGGGCAAGGGTTGTAAGTTATGCACTGGGCGCATATAAAGTTTTTATAGAAAGCGTTTTCATAGAGACTTCAAAAAGGGCTCATTCGATTGGAAATTGAAAGGGCTAGTGCCCTTTTTAATAGTCGAAAGCGATTGGAGGGTAACTAACCCCCTCTCAAGCTCACCATTTCCCCAAAAACAACCAATCAAAATTTCGAGATAGCCATTTTGTTTAATGTAAATGAAAGTTATGGAAATTAGGTCTTTGAGGATGACACTCCCCCCAGAGCCCTCAGGGCTAAGGTTGTAAGTTATGCTCTGGGGGCATATAATTTTTTTTTATAGAAACTGTTGTCATGGAAACTTCAAAAAAGGTTTATTCAATTGGAAATTGAAAGGGTTAGTGTCCTTTTAAATAGGCTAGTCGAAACTGAGTGGAGGGCAACTAACCTCCTTCTCACGCCCACCGTTTCCCCAAACATATCCAATGAAAATTTTTAGATATAAATTTTTTTCAATGTAGTTGAAAGTTCTGGATTTATGTCTTTGAGGATGATCACCCCCTCCCCCCACACCCCTCAGGACAAGGGTTGTAAGTTATGCCCTGGGGGTATATGAGGTTTTTATACAGCGTTGTAATAGAAACTTCGAAAACTTGGAAGGGGCTAGTGCCCCTTTTAATAGTCAAAAGTGATTGGAGGAAAACTAGCACCCCTCCCACGCCCACCATTTCCCTTAAAACATACAATAAAATGTTTTAGATAGCCATTTTGTGCAATGTAGTTGAAAATTCTGGAAATTATGTCTTTAAGGATGACACTACCCCCACAGCCCTCAGCGCAAGGGTTGTAAGTTATGCCCCGGGGCGTATAAGGTTTTATGGAAAGCGTTAACTTAGATACTTCAAAATGGCTGAGTCGATTGGAAATTGCAAGCGCTAGTGCCCTATTTCATAATCGAAAGTAATTAGAGGGCAACTAACGCCCCTCTCAAGCCTAACATATCCCCAAACACATCCGATCAAAATTTTGAGATAGACATTTTGTTCATCGTAGTTAAAATTTCTGGAAATTAGGTCTTTACCAGCGTTGTCGTAGAAACTTCAAAAAGGACTCATTCAATTGGGAATTGAGAGGACTAGTGCCCTTATTAATTGTCAAAAGCAATCGGAGGGCAAATGCTCCCCCCATACCCATCATTTCCCTAAACATTTCCGATCAAAGTTTTAATAGAGCAATTTTTTTGAGCGTAGTTGAAGGGTCCCGAAATTATGAAGGGTCATACGTAGTTGAAGGGTCCCCGCAGCCTTCAGGGCTAAGGTTGTAAGTTATGCCCTGGGGGCATATAATGTCATATAGAAAGTGTTGTCGTAAAAACTTCAAAAAGGGTCCTTTCGATTGGAAATTGAGAGGAATATTGCCCTTTTTAATTGTCGAAAGTAATTAGGGAGAGAATTTCACCCTCCCCCCCCCCCAAACGCTCATCATTTCCCAAAACATTTCTGATTAACATTTTGATATGGCCCTTATGTTCAACGTAGTTGAAAGGTCTGGAATTTATGTCTTTGAGAATGACAACCCTCCCCCCATAGCCCTCATGACAAGGGTCGTAAGTTATGCCCTTGGGGCATGTAACGTTTTTACAGAAAGTTTTGTCGTAGAAGCTTCAAAAAGCACTCATTCGATTGGAAATTGAGAGAACTAGTGCCTTTTTTATTATTCGAAAGTGATCAGAGGGCAAATGTCTCCCTCCACGCCTATCATTTCCCCAAACACTTCCAATCAAAATTTTGATATAGCCATTTTCTTAAGCCTATCAGGAAGGTCTGGAAAATATGTCTTTGAGGATAACAAATCCCCTCAGCCCTCAGGGCAAGGGTTGTAAGTTGTGCCTCGGGGACATATAGGGTTTTTATAGAAATTGTGTTCACATAAACTTCAAAGGGGGCTCTTTGGACTGGTAATCAGACGCTCTAGTTCTTTTTTTAAGAGTCTAAGTTATCAGAGGGTAGCTACCCTCTCACCCTTACACACACGTCATACCCTTGTCCCGAAAGGCGTCTAATAGAAATTTTGAGATAGCCATTCTATTAAAAATAGTCTAAATATCATATAACAAGGCTTTGGGGTTGATACAAACCCCAGAGATTAGGGGTTAGGGTTGTAAGTTATGTCCAGGGGGTATTTAAGGTTGTTATTGAAGGGATGGTTGTTTAACTTCAGAATAGGCTCAGTCTTTCTCCCTGAAAAAGACTATGTCAATATAAAAAGAAAAGAAATTAATCAAAGAAAACTTTTTGCACAAAATAATTTTTTCAAAAAAAAAGTAAAGAACTCTTTTAAACCAAAAATGAACAAAATAGAATCAAATAATCTACCAAGCATACAATTACCACAAATCAGTATCAATAAATAAATGAAACCCGAAACAAACAGAAATTAAAATAAGTCAAACTGAAATCGAGCAGAAATTAACCGAGTAGGGGTCTAAACCCTGTGCTTTCTAAAAGCCATAATATAATTTGTACTTTACTGAAAAAATTCTTTTAAATGTTTTCACTTATAACTTTAAGAAAATAAAAAATAATTAAGATTTTAAGGAATGAATATCAGCATATGTATAATAAACTGACAGTGCACATTTGTTTCAGTAAATTTATTTGAATTTTTTTCAATATTTTTTCTTTTAGATAGCATAGGGCTTAGAAACCTACTCAGATTAATTTCTGCTCGTTTTGACAAAATATAAATTTTGTCTCACTCTATCAGTTGCAGACTGAGCAGCCTCTTTTATCTTCTAGAGCCAATCTTCTCCTTCTTCTTTAGTAGGTACTCCAACATCAAATGGCAAATAATGGTGGGCAGTTTGGAGACGGAGAACGACTTCAGGACCGGCATGAGAAGTTGAACCCGGCCCTGGAAGAATTTCTACTAATGCTCTACTTATGTCTAAACTCCCTTTTTAGAGATTCCCAAGGGGAGCTGCTTCTGATGGCTGAAAAGAAGGTTAAGATATCACAATTAATTAGTTGATCTCTTGAATAATACGCTTCTATGACCGACCGTTCTAGATAATTTAGTGCTTGAAGTTTACTCTCAAAAACCAAGAAACATGTCCACAAACATGAACATTGGTTGCTGTTCTTTTGCTACAATGATTAGATTTTTTCTAACAATTTCTCCCTGCATTCCCAGCCATAGAGTCCTGCGGATGGGCATTTGATCTTTGATATTTTGGCATTGTTGAATTAGTATATCTTATCTATCTTATCAATCTAAAACGAGCTAATTTTTTGTATGAAGGAGATTCTCTTTGGTTCTAGGGACACAATATCTCTTTATAGCACTAGGCTTATAAGCAAATAAAGCTAGTTTTTTCGTTGTTTTTTTTTCATTTTTTTTTCGAACACACAAGCAGTCATATATCTAAAAAAATAGATACGAATAATGTAGTGTTCAGATAAACCAAGTTTGAATACAATAGAATTGTACAGTTATGATAAAAATAAGGTGAAATAAACAAGTCCCCCTAAAAAAAAAAACACACGAAAAAACAGGGAGTCAAAATAAAAAAAACTTATCTAGTAAATTTTTCAGAGTTTGAATGAGATAAATTACATAAGGCAGTTAATCCTTGCTCTGGGAGGTAGGGGGGGGGGGGGGGGGGGGGGTGTCAACCTCTAAGACAGAAATTCCAGAACTTTCAACTACGTTGAACGAAATGGCGATCTTTACCCATATCAAAATGGGTTAGTTGCCATCCAATCACTTTCTACTATTAAAAAGGACACTGGCCCTTTCAATTTCCAATCGAAAGAGCCCTTTTTGAAGTTTCTACACAACCGTTCCTAAAAGAACCTTATATGCCCCCAGGGGTAACTTACAACCCTTGTCCTGAGGAGTTTGGGGGGTTTGTTATCCTCAAAGACATAATTTCCAAAGAACTTTCAACTACGTTAAACAAAATGCCTATCTCAAAATTTTAATTGGATTGTTTTGGGGATGTGGTGGGCGTGAGAGGGGGGTTAGTTGCTCTCCAATCACTTTCGACTATTAAAAAGGGCACTAGCCCTTTCAATTTCCAATCAAATGAGCCCTTTTTAAAATTCTAAGACAACACTTTCTATAAAAACCTTATATGCCCCCAGGGCATAACTTAAAATACTTTCCCTGGGAGTGTGGGGGGGGGGATTTTTCATTCTCAAAGACATAATTTCCAGAACTTTCAACTACGTTGAAAAAAAAAAAGAAAGTTCATTCTCAAAGAACTTTCAACTACGTTGAACAAAATGCCTATCTCAAAATTTTAATTGGATTGTTTTGGGGACGTGGTGGGCATGAGAGGGGGGTTAGTTGCTCTCCAATCACTTTCGACTATTAAAAAGGGCACTAGCCCTTTCAATTTCCAATCAAATGAGCCCTTTTTAAAATTCTACGACAACACTTTCTATAAAAACCTTATATGCCCCCAGGGCATAACTTAAAATACTTTCCCTGGGAGTGTGGGGGGGGGGGATTTTTCATTCTCAAAGACATAATTTCCAGAACTTTCAACTACGTTGAAAAAAAAAAATGAATGTTCATTCTCAAAGAACTTTCAACTACGTTGAACAAAATGCCTATCTCAAAATTTTAATTGGATTGTTTTGGGGACGTGGTGGGCATGAGAGGGGGGGTTAGTTGCTCTCCAATCACTTTCGACTATTAAAAAGGGCACTAGCCCTTTCAATTTCCAATCAAATGAGCCCTTTTTAAAATTCTACGACAACACTTTCTATAAAAACCTTATATGCCCCCAGGGCATAACTTAAAATACTTTCCCTGGGAGTGTGGGGGGGGGGGATTTTTCATTCTCAAAGACATAATTTCCAGAACTTTCAACTACGTTGAAAAAAAAATGAAAGTTCATTCTCAAAGAACTTTCAACTACGTTGAACAAAATGCCTATCTCAAAATTTTAATTGGATTGTTTTGGGGACGTGGTGGGCGTGAGAGGGGGGTTAGTTGCTCTCCAATCACTTTCGACTATTAAAAAGGGCACTAGCCCTTTCAATTTCCAATCAAATGAGCCCTTTTTAAGTTTCTACGACAACGCTTTCTATAAAAACCATATATGCCCCCAGGGCATAACTTAGAGTACTTGCCCTGGGGGTGTGGGGGGGATTTTTCATTCTCAAAGACATAGTTTCCAGAAATTTCAACTACGTTGAAAAAAAATGGCTATCTCAAAATTTTGATGTGATGTGTTTGGGGAATGTAAGGGAAATGTGGGCAAAATCTAAGGGAAATCAAAAGAAAATGTGTGTTGCAAGACTATTCAAATGGTGTATCGCTTTATCTTGGGAACAGCTTAGGGCATCACCTTGAAACTTTCAGAGAATGTTGAAAAGGGGAAATGAACTTTGAATTATGACTATGAGAAGAGGTTAGAGTAAAATGAAAAGACGTTTTTTGCACCCAAGGTATTAAGGTCCTATATATGCAATTCCCCAGGGACAGCGAGGGGGATAAAGTTAAAACTCTTACATGGAGTATGAGGAAAAACAGGGAAAGAGTTAATTGGACTTCAAATTCTGATTGAGGGAAAGCTAAAATGCTAATAAACATCCAACTAAACGTTTTGGCGTCCTAGTTCCCTATAGGAGTTTAAATTTACTCCTCTCTTAGCAGCAAGATTATCAAATTAAACTATCTACAATAGCTCTAGATTGGCATTTTCTGTCGGAATCTCAAAATTTTGGTTGCATCTGTTTGGGGAAATGGTGGGCATGAGAGGGGGCTAGTTGCTCTCTAATCATTTTCAACCGTTAAAAAGGGCACTAGCCATTTCAATTTCCAATCGAATGAGCCCTTTTGAAGTTTCTACGACAACGCTTTCTATAAGAACCTTATATGCCCCCAGGGCAAAGCTTATAACCCTTGCCCTGAGGGCTGTGGGGGGGAGACATAATTTCCAAAACTTTCAATTACGTTGAAAAAAATGGCTATCTAAAATTTTGATGGGATGTGTTTGGAGAAAAGATGAGCGTGATAGGGGGGTTAGTGGCCCTCCAATCACTTTCGAATATTAAAAAAGGCAATAGCCCTTTGAATTTCCAATCGAATGAGCCCTTTTCAAGTTTCTACGACAACGCTTTCAATAAAAACCTTATATGCCCCCAGGGCAAAACCTATTACCCTTGCCCTGAAGACTGTGGGGGGAGTGTCCTACTCAAAGATATAATTTCCAGAACTTTCAACTGCGTTGAAAAAAATGGCTATCTTAAAATTTTGATAGATGTGTTTGGGGAAATAGTGGGCGTGGAAGGGGTGTTAGTTGTCTTCCAATCACTTTCGACTATTAAAAAGGGCACTAACCATTTAAATTTCCAATTGAATGAGCCCTTTTTGAAGTTTCTACGACAACACTTTCTATAAAAAAAACCTTATATGCCATCAGGGCATAGCTTACAACCCTTGCCCTAAGGGCTGTGGGACGGGGGGGGCTCATCCTCTAAGACCTAATTTCCAGAACTTTCAACTATGTTGAACAAAATGGCTATCTCAAAATTTTGATTGGATGTGTTTGGGGAAAAGGTGGGCGTGCGAGGGGGGGGGGGGGGGGGGTTAGTTGCCCTTCAATCAGTTTCGACTATTAAAAAGGGTACTAGCCCTTTCAATTTCCAATCGAATGAGCCCTTTTTGAAGTTTCTACCTCAAAGGTTTCGATAAAACCTTATATGCCCCTAGGGCATAACTTACAACCCTTGCCCTGAGGGCTTCGGGGGGAGTGTACTCCTCAAAAACACAATTTACATCTGAAAATCAATTTAATTGAACAAAATGGCTATCTCAAAATTTTGGTTGGATTAGATTGGGGAAATGAAGGGCGTGGATGGGGTGCTAGTTGCCTTCCAATAACTTTCGACTATTAAAAAGGGCACTAGCCCTTCCAATTTTCTATCGAATGAGTCCTTTTCAAAGTTTTTACGATAACTACTTCGATACGAAGTGCCCTGGTCTAAAACCAAAAAAATAAACAATACAGTGTGCCAACATCGGTCTTTACTTAGGCAGCGCTGTTACCATGCCAATGTTAAATCCTTTATGTGCACAATGGGCAAATTGTATAATTTACTACACTTACCGTGAGGGCTCTGCGTGCCATGTCCTCCCAGACACAATTAATAGACCTTTTCACGATCGCGTATCAGAAATGATATTTTAAAATATTGATCAGTGTCAAGGGGGGGGGGGGATCTACAAAGAGCGAGAGGCAAACCCTAACTACAACTGCTACTACTACTACCACCTATTTGGCATATTGGATTTACCAAAATACCCTCTAGGCCTGGGCCAAGGGGCGCACAATGCCAAGGGGTGCAATAAATTATCACTGAGTAATTTGTTGCTTAACAAAACTGGACCAATGTCATTTATCGTCAAAGTGCCAGGTGCACTCCACTGCCGCGCTAGTAGAGATGGGGGCGCTACTCCGACGCGAACACCATATATGGGCATAGAGTCATTAGGGAGAATAGGGTCAATGACCTCTTTCTCCAGGTGTGTTTTTGGCACGCCCTCAGCGAATGTTGTTGTTATTGTTTTGAACAGAGTCATTAGAGAGAACACGTGGTTAATGGGGTCAATGTTGTTGTTGTAAGTGCACGCTCGAGGCAGATGTCAAGGTCAATGTTGTTATTGTTATTCGAGCCAAATGTTATGAGGTTCCGAGAAACAGTTAATGACACTTCCTTCCTGTTCGAGGCGAATGTTATGATCTGAAAATAGTATTTGTTATTGTTTCCGAGCCAGATGTTACGAGTTCCCGGGAAACAGTTAATTAATGTATGACAGATGACGTCAAGTTAATTAATGACTTTACATTTCCAAAGAGAAAAGTCTCCGAGAAACAGTTAAATCACAGATGATGTCATGATTGATTGATTGACATGGAAGGGGAATTAATTTGTTGTTCTAAAGAGAATTGATTCATGAAAGGGAAATTAATTTGGACTTCTAACAAGAGAATCGTTTCCGATGCAGAATCGTTTCCTTTTCTTAGCGCGCGAAAAGGTTTCCAAATAATTGAAATAAGCCAGCGCGGGGATGCCAAACAAAAGGAACATGCTGAAATTACGTTTAGGGATTATTTGGGCGAAACCGTTTTAGACATTTTAGGGAATTATTTCGGCGAAACAGCTAGAGACATTTTAAAAGGTTATTTTTGAAGAGATTTTGGAAGAGGTTTTGAGTGTGGTCGTTATAATACACAAGTTCCATTTGAACAGTGTTGTGAGGTCCTATACCCCAACCCAAAGGGCCCCGATTGCTCTACCCCAACCCAAAGGGCCCCGATTGCTCTACCCCAACCCAAAGGGCCCCCGATCCCTCTACCCCAACCCCGAAGGAAGCCACCGGTCTTCAAAGGTCCACTGGGCTCCCAAAGGGCCCCGGCTCTCAAGGTTCCCCAGACCCCCCCCCCGGGGCCCAGAGGGCCCCTCTCCCCATTGGCCCCCCAAAGGAGCCCCATCTCCCTCCATCTCCACCCTCCTCCTCCTCCTCCCATCCCCTCCTCCTCCTACACTCCTCCTCCTCCTCCCCTCCTCCTCCTCCCTCCCTCCTCCTCCTCCCCTCCTCCCCTCCCCTTCCCTCCCCTATTTCTTATACTTTTTTTTTTGCACTGAGACACAGAACGACCCCCTCCCCCCGGCCCCTCCCCGTCCAAAGGTCTGATTTTTCAAAGTTCATTTTGAATTTCTTTCGTTGAAATGCGAGAGTTGGAATATTTCAGTAGTGTTTCGTTGTGGTTTACATTGACACAGTTACATTTTCTTGATTTTTCAAAGTTCATTTTGAATTTTTTTTGTTGGAATGCAAGAGTTGGAATGTTTCAGTAGTGTTTGGTTGTGGTTTACCTTGCCACAGTTACATTTTCTTGATTTTTCAAAGTTCATTTTGAATTTCTTTCGTTGAAATGCAAGAGTTGGAATATTTCAGTAGTGTTTGGTTGTGGTTTACCTTGTCACAGTTACATTTTCTTGATTTTTCAAAGTTCATTTTGAATTTCTTTCGTTGAAATGCAAGAGTTGGAATATTTCAGTAGTGTTTCGTTGTGGTTTACCTTGTCACAGTTACATTTTCTTGATTTTTCAAAGTTCATTTTGAATTTCTTTCATTGAAATGTAAGAGTTGGAATATTTCAGTAGTGTTTGGTTGTGGTTTACCTTTGTCATGGTTACATTTTCTTGATTTTTCAAAGTTTATTTGAATTTTTTTTTCGTTGAAATGCAAGAGTTGGAATATTTCACTAGTGTTTGGTTGTGGTTTACCTTGTCACAGTTACATTTTCTTAATTTTTCAAAGTTCATTTTGAATTTCTTTCGTTGAAATGCAAGTGTTGGAATATTTCAGTAGTGTTTCGTTGTGGTTTACCTTGTCACAGTTACATTTTCTTGATTTTTCAAAGTTCATTTTGAATTTCTTTTGTTGAAATCCAAGAGTTGGAATATTTCAGTAGTGTTTGGCTGTGGTTTACCTAGTCACATTTACATTTTCTTGATTTTTCAAAGTTCATTTGAATTTCTTTCGTTGAAATGCAAGAGTTGGAATATTTCAGTAGTGTTTGGTTATGGTTTACCTTGTCACACTTACATTTTCTTGATTTTTCAAAGTTCATTTGAATTTCTTTCGTTGAAATGCAAGAGTTGGAATATTTTTGTAGTGTTTGGTTGTGGTTTACCTTGTCACAGTTAAATTTTCTTAATTTTTCAAGGTTCATTTTGAATTTCCTTCGTTGAAATGCAAGAGTTGGAATATTTCACTAGTGTTTGGTAGTGGTTTGCCTTGTCACAGTCACATTTTCTTGATTTTTCAAAGTTCATTTCGAATTTCTTTCGTTGAAATGCAAGAGTTGGAATATTTCAGTAGTGTTTGGTTGTGGTTTACCTTGTCAGAGTTACATTTTCTTGATTTTTCAAAGTTCATTTTGAATTTCTTTCGTTGAAATGCAAGAGTTGGAATATTTCAGTAGTGTTTGGTTGTGGTTCACCCTGTCACAGTTACATTTTCTTGATTTTTCAAAGTTCAGTTTGAATTTCTTTCATTGAAATGTAAGAGTTGGAATATTTCAGTAGTGTTTGGTTGTGGTTTACCTAGTCACAGTTATATTTTCTTGATTTTTGAAAGTTCATTTGAATTTCTTTCGTTGAAATGCAAGAGTTGGAATATTTCAGTAGTGTTTGGTTGTGGTTTACCTTGTCACACTTACATTTTCTTGATTTTTCAAAGTTCATTTTGAATTTCTTTCGTTGAAATGCAAGAGTTGGAATATTTTAGTAGTGTTTGGTTGTGGTTTACCTTGTCACAGTTACATTTTCTTAATTTTTCAAAGTTCATTTTGAATTTCATTCGTTGAAATGCAAGAGTTGGAATATTCCACTAGTGTTTGGTAGTGGTTTACCTTGTCACAGTTACATTTTCTTGATTTTTCAAAGTTCATTTTGAATTTCTTTCGTTGAAATGCAAGAGTTGGAATATTTCAGTAGTGTTTGGTTGTGGTTTACTTTGTCAGAGTTACATTTTCTTGATTTTTCAAAGTTCATTTTGAATTTCCTTCGTTGAAATGCAAGAGTTGGAATATTTCAGTAGTGTTTGGTTGTGGTTTACCTTGTCACAGTTACATTTTCCTGATTTTTCAAAGTTCATTTTGAATTTCTTTCGTTGAAATGCAAGAGCTGGAATATTTCAGTAGTGTTTGGTTGTGGTTTACCTAGTCACAGTTACATTTTCTTGATTTTTCAAAGTTCATTTTGAATTTCTTTCATTGAAATGCAAGAGCTGGAATATTTCAGTAGTGTTTGGTTGTGGTTTACCGTGTCACAGTCACATTTTCTTGATTTTTCAAAGTTCATTTCGAATTTCTTTCGTTGAAATGCAAGAGTTGGAATATTTCAGTAGTGTTTGGTTGTGGTTTACCTTGTCACAGTTACATTTTCTTAATTTTTCAAAGTTCATTTTGAATTTCTTTCGTTGAAATGCAAGAGTTGGAATATTTCAGTAGTGTTTGGTTATGGTTTACCTTGTCACAGTTACATTTTCCTGATTTTTCAAAGTTCATTTTGAATTTTTTTTCGTTGAAATACAAGAGTTGGAATATTTCACTAGTGTTTCGTTGTGGTTTACCTTGTCACAGTTACATTTTCATAATTTTTCAAAGTTCATTTGAATTTCTTTCGTTGAAATGCAAGAGTTGGAATATTTCAGTAAAGTTTCGTTGTGGTTTGCCTTGTCACAGTTACATTTTCTTGATTTTTCAAAGTTCATTTTGAATTTCTTTTGTTGAAATCCAAGAGTTGGAATATTTCAGTAGTGTTTGGTTGTGGTTTACCTTGTCACAGTTACATTTTCTTAATTTTTCAAAGTTCATTTTGAATTTCTTTCGTTGAAATGCAAGAGTTGGAATATTTCAGTAGTGTTTCGTTGTGGTTTACCTTGTCACAGTTACATTTTCTTGATTTTTCAAAGTTCATTTTGAATTTCTTTCATTGAAATGTAAGAGTTGGAATATTTCAGTAGTGTTTGGTTGTGGTTTACCTTTGTCATGGTTACATTTTCTTGATTTTTCAAAGTTTATTTGAATTTCTTTCGTTGAAATGCAAGAGTTGGAATATTTTAGTAGTGTTTGGTTGTGGTTTACCTTGTCACACTTACATTTTCTTAATTTTTCAAAGTTCATTTTGAATTTCCTTCGTTGAAATGCAAGAGTTGGAATATTTCACTAGTGTTTGGTGGCGGTTTGCCTTGTCACAGTTACATTTTCTTGATTTTTCAAAGTTCATTTTGAATTTTTTCATTGAAATGCATGAGTTGGAATATTTCAGTAGTGTTTGGTTGTGGTTTACCTTGTCAGAGTTACATTTTCTTGATTTTTCAAAGTTTATTTTGGATTTCTTTCCTTGAAACGCAAGAGTTGCAATATTTCAGTAGTGTTTGGTTGTGGTTTACCTAGTCACAGTTACATTTTCTTGATTTTTCAAAGTTCATTTTGAATTTCTTTCATTGAAATGTAAGAGTTGGAATATTTCAGTAGTGTTTGGTTGTGGTTTACCTAGTCACAGTTACATTTCTTGATTTTTCAAAGTTCATTTCAATTTCTTTCGTTGAAATGCAAGAGTTGGAATATTTCAGTAGTGTTTGGTTGCGGTTTACCTTGTCACACTTACATTTTCTTGATTTTTCAAAGTTCATTTTTGAATTTCTTTCGTTGAAATGCAAGAGTTGGAATATTTTAGTAGTGTTTGGCTGTGGTTTACCTTGTCACAGTTACATTTTCTTAATTTTTCAAAGTTCATTTTGAATTTCCTTCTTTGAAATGCAAGAGTTGGAATATTTCACTAGTGTTTGGTAGTGGTTTACCTTGTCACAGTTACATTTTCCTGATTTTTCAAAGTTCATTTTGAATTTCTTTCGTTGAAATGCAAGACTTGGAATATTTCAGTAGTGTTTGGTTGTGGTTTCCCTTGTCAGAGTTACATTTTCTTGATTTTTTAAAGTTCATTTTGAACTTCCTTCGTTGAAATGCAAGAGTTGGAATATTTAAGTTGTGTTTCGTTGTGGCTTACCTTGTCACAGTTACATTTTCTTGATTTTTCAAAGTTCATTTTGAATTTCTTTCGTTGAAATGCAAGAGTTGGAATATTTCGGTAGTGTTTGGTTGTGGTTTACCTTGTCACAGTTACATTTCTTGATTTTTCAAAGTTCATTTTGAATTTCTTTCGTTGAAATGCAAGAGCTGGAATATTTCAGTAGTGTTTGGTTGTGGTTTACCGTGTCACAGTCACATTTTCTTGATTTTTCAAAGTTCATTTCGAATTTTTTTCGTTGAAATGCAAGAGTTGGAATATTTCAGTAGTGTTTGGTTGTGGTTTACCTTGTCACAGTTACATTTTCCTGATTTTTCAAAGTTCATTTTGAATTTCTTTCATTGAAATGCAAGAGTTGGAATATTTCAGTAGTGTTTGGTTGTGGTTTACCTTGTCACAGTTACATTTTCTTGATTTTTCAAAGTTTATTCTGAATTTTTTTCATTGAAATGCAAGAGTTGTAATATTTCAGTAGTGCTTGGTTGTGGTTTACCTTGTCAGAGTTACATTCTCTCGATTTTTCAAAGTTCATTTGAATTTCTTTCGTTGAAATGCAAGAGTTGGAATATTTCAGTATTGTTTGGTTGTGGTTCACCTTGTCACAGTTACATTTTCTTGATTTTTCAAAGTTCATTTTGAACTTCTTTCGTTGAAATGCAAGAGTTGGAATATTTCAGTAGAGTTTGGTTGTGGTTTACCTTTGTCATGGTTACATTTTCTAAATTTTTCAAAGTTCATTTTGAATTTCTTTTGTTGAAATGCAAGAGTTGGAATATTTCAGTAGTGTTTGCTTGTGGTTTACCTTGTCACAGTTACTTTTTCTTGATTTTTCAAAGTTCATCTGAATTTCTTTCCTTGAAATGTAAGAGTTGGAATATTTCAGTAGTGTTTGGCTGTGGTTTACCTTATCACAGTTACATTTTCTTGATTTCTCAAAGTTTATTTTGAATTTCTTTCATTGAAATGCAAGAGTTGGAATATTTCAATAGTGTTTGGTTGTGGTTTACCTTGTCACGGTTACATTTTCTTGATTTTTCAAAGTTCATTTTGAATTTCTTTCATTGAAATGCAAGAGTTGGAATATTTCAGTAGTATTTGGTTGTGGTTTACCTTGTCACAGTTACATTTTCTTAATTTTTCAAAGTTCATTTTGAATTTCTTTCGTTGAAATGCAAGAGTTGGAATATTTCAGAAGTGTTTGGTTGTGGTTTACCTTGTCACACTTACATTTTCATGATTTTTCAAAGATCATTTGAATTTCTTTCGTTGAAATGCAACAGTTGGAATATTTTAGTAGTGTTTGGTTGTGGTTTACCTTGTCACAGTTACATTTTCTTGATTTTTCCAAGTTCATTTTGAATTTCTTTCGTTGAAATGCAAGAGTTGGAATATTTCAGTAGTGTTTGGATGTGGTTTACCATGTCACACTTACATTTTCTTGATTTTTCAAAGTTCATTTTGAATTTCTTTCGTTGAAAAGCAAGAGTTGGAATATTTCAGTAGTGTTTGGTTGTGGCTTACCTTGTCACAGTTACACTTTCTTGATTTTTCAAAGTTCATTTTGAATTTCTTTTGTTGAAATGCAAGAGTTGGAATATTTCAGTAGTGTTTGCTAGTGGTTTACCTTGTCACAGTTACATTTTCTTGATTTTTCAAAGTTCATCTGAATTTCTTTCCTTGAAATCCCCCCCCTCCAAACTCAAAATTTCTAGGAACGTATTTTCATCATATTTAAATATTTACCTACGTACGCATCACTTAGGTTAGATTAGATTAGAGACGGACAAAATTTTAGGTGTATGGTTAGGTTAGGTTAGATTATGTTAGGTTAGGTTAATTTAGGTTAGACTAGGTTAGCCTACGTACGCGCGCGTACGTAGGCTAACCTAGTCTAACCTAAATTAACCTAACCTAACATAATCTAACCTAACCTAACCATACACCTAACTTTTTGTCCGTCTCTAATCTAATCTAACCTAAGTGATGCGTACGTAGGTAAATATTTAAATATGATGAAAATACGTTCCTAGAAATTTTGAGTTTGGAGGGGGGGGGATTTCAAGGAAAGAAATTCAGATGAACTTTGAAAAATCAAGAAAATGTAACTGTGACAAGGTAAACCACTAGCAAACACTACTGAAATATTCCAACTCTTGCTTTTCAACGAAAGAAATTCAAAATGAACTTTGAAAAATCAAGAAAATGTAAGTGTGACATGGTAAACCACATCCAAACACTACTGAAATATTCCAACTCTTGCTTTTCAACGAAAGAAATTCAAAATGAACTTTGAAAAATCAAGAAAATGTAAGTGTGACATGGTAAACCACATCCAAACACTACTGAAATATTCCAACTCTTGCATTTCAACGAAAGAAATTCAAAATGAACTTGGAAAAATCAAGAAAATGTAACTGTGACAAGGTAAACCACAACCAAACACTACTAAAATATTCCAACTGTTGCATTTCAACGAAAGAAATTCAAATGATCTTTGAAAAATCATGAAAATGTAAGTGTGACAAGGTAAACCACAACCAAACACTTCTGAAATATTCCAACTCTTGCATTTCAAGGAAAGAAATTCAAAATGAACTTTGAAAAATTAAGAAAATGTAACTGTGACAAGGTAAACCACAACCAAATACTACTGAAATATTCCAACTCTTGCATTTCAATGAAAGAAATTCAAAATGAACTTTGAAAAATCAAGAAAATGTAACTGTGACAAGGTAAACCACAACCAAACACTATTGAAATATTCCAACTCTTGCATTTCAATGAAAGAAATTCAAAATAAACTTTGAGAAATCAAGAAAATGTAACTGTGATAAGGTAAACCACAGCCAAACACTACTGAAATATTCCAACTCTTACATTTCAAGGAAAGAAATTCAGATGAACTTTGAAAAATCAAGAAAAAGTAACTGTGACAAGGTAAACCACAAGCAAACACTACTGAAATATTCCAACTCTTGCATTTCAACAAAAGAAATTCAAAATGAACTTTGAAAAATTTAGAAAATGTAACCATGACAAAGGTAAACCACAACCAAACTCTACTGAAATATTCCAACTCTTGCATTTCAACGAAAGAAGTTCAAAATGAACTTTGAAAAATCAAGAAAATGTAACTGTGACAAGGTGAACCACAACCAAACAATACTGAAATATTCCAACTCTTGCATTTCAACGAAAGAAATTCAAATGAACTTTGAAAAATCGAGAGAATGTAACTCTGACAAGGTAAACCACAACCAAGCACTACTGAAATATTACAACTCTTGCATTTCAATGAAAAAAATTCAAAATAAACTTTGAAAAATCAAGAAAATGTAACTGTGACAAGGTAAACCACAACCAAACACTACTGAAATATTCCAACTCTTGCATTTCAATGAAAGAAATTCAAAATGAACTTTGAAAAATCAGGAAAATGTAACTGTGACAAGGTAAACCACAACCAAACACTACTGAAATATTCCAACTCTTGCATTTCAACGAAAAAAATTCGAAATGAACTTTGAAAAATCAAGAAAATGTGACTGTGACACGGTAAACCACAACCAAACACTACTGAAATATTCCAGCTCTTGCATTTCAACGAAAGAAATTCAAAATGAACTTTGAAAAATCAAGAAAATGTAACTGTGACAAGGTAAACCACAACCAAACACTACCGAAATATTCCAACTCTTGCATTTCAACGAAAGAAATTCAAAATGAACTTTGAAAAATCAAGAAAATGTAACTGTGACAAGGTAAGCCACAACGAAACACAACTTAAATATTCCAACTCTTGCATTTCAACGAAGGAAGTTCAAAATGAACTTTAAAAAATCAAGAAAATGTAACTCTGACAAGGGAAACCACAACCAAACACTACTGAAATATTCCAAGTCTTGCATTTCAACGAAAGAAATTCAAAATGAACTTTGAAAAATCAGGAAAATGTAACTGTGACAAGGTAAACCACTACCAAACACTAGTGAAATATTCCAACTCTTGCATTTCAAAGAAGGAAATTCAAAATGAACTTTGAAAAATTAAGAAAATGTAACTGTGACAAGGTAAACCACAACCAAACACTACTAAAATATTCCAACTCTTGCATTTCAACGAAAGAAATTCAAAAATGAACTTTGAAAAATCAAGAAAATGTAAGTGTGACAAGGTAAACCGCAACCAAACACTACTGAAATATTCCAACTCTTGCATTTCAACGAAAGAAATTGAAATGAACTTTGAAAAATCAAGAAATGTAACTGTGACTAGGTAAACCACAACCAAACACTACTGAAATATTCCAACTCTTACATTTCAATGAAAGAAATTCAAAATGAACTTTGAAAAATCAAGAAAATGTAACTGTGACTAGGTAAACCACAACCAAACACTACTGAAATATTGCAACTCTTGCGTTTCAAGGAAAGAAATCCAAAATAAACTTTGAAAAATCAAGAAAATGTAACTCTGACAAGGTAAACCACAACCAAACACTACTGAAATATTCCAACTCATGCATTTCAATGAAAAAATTCAAAATGAACTTTGAAAAATCAAGAAAATGTAACTGTGACAAGGCAAACCGCCACCAAACACTAGTGAAATATTCCAACTCTTGCATTTCAACGAAGGAAATTCAAAATGAACTTTGAAAAATTAAGAAAATGTAAGTGTGACAAGGTAAACCACAACCAAACACTACTAAAATATTCCAACTCTTGCATTTCAACGAAAGAAATTCAAATAAACTTTGAAAAATCAAGAAAATGTAACCATGACAAAGGTAAACCACAACCAAACACTACTGAAATATTCCAACTCTTACATTTCAATGAAAGAAATTCAAAATGAACTTTGAAAAATCAAGAAAATGTAACTGTGACAAGGTAAACCACAACGAAACACTACTGAAATATTCCAACTCTTGCATTTCAACGAAAGAAATTCAAAATGAACTTTGAAAAATTAAGAAAATGTAACTGTGACAAGGTAAACCACAACCAAACACTACTGAAATATTCCAACTCTTGGATTTCAACAAAAGAAATTCAAAATGAACTTTGTAAAATCAAGAAAATGTAACTGTGACAAGGCAAACCACAACGAAACTTTACTGAAATATTCCAACTCTTGCATTTCAACGAAAGAAATTCAAATGAACTTTGAAAAATTATGAAAATGTAACTGTGACAAGGTAAACCACAACGAAACACTAGTGAAATATTCCAACTCTTGTATTTCAACGAAAAAAAATTCAAAATGAACTTTGAAAAATCAGGAAAATGTAACTGTGACAAGGTAAACCATAACCAAACACTACTGAAATATTCCAACTCTTGCATTTCAACGAAAGAAATTCAAAATGAACTTTGAAAAATTAAGAAAATGTAACTGTGACAAGGTAAACCACAACCAAACACTACTGAAATATTCCAACTCTTGCATTTCAACGAAAGAAATTCGAAATGAACTTTGAAAAATCAAGAAAATGTGACTGTGACACGGTAAACCACAACCAAACACTACTGAAATATTCCAGCTCTTGCATTTCAATGAAAGAAATTCAAAATGAACTTTGAAAAATCAAGAAAATGTAACTGTGACTAGGTAAACCCCAACCAAACACTACTGAAATATTCCAGCTCTTGCATTTCAACGAAAGAAATTCAAAATGAACTTTGAAAAATCAGGAAAATGTAACTGTGACAAGGTAAACCACAACCAAACACTACTGAAATATTCCAACTCTTGCATTTCAACGAAGGAAATTCAAAATGAACTTTGAAAAATCAAGAAAATGTAACTCTGACAAAGAAAACCACAACCAAACACTACTGAAATATTCCAACTCTTGCATTTCAACGAAAGAAATTCAAAATGAACTTTGAAAAATCAAGAAAATGTAACTGTGACAAGGTAAACCACTACCAAACACTAGTGGAATATTCCAACTCTTGCATTTCAACGAATGAAATTCAAAATGAACTTTGAAAAATTAAGAAAATGTAACTGTGACAAGGTAAACCACAACCAAACACTACTAAAATATTCCAACTCTTGCATTTCAACGAAAGAAATTCAAAATGAACTTTGAAAAATCAAGAAAATGTAAGTGTGACAAGGTAAACCACAACCAAACACTACTGAAATATTCCAACTCTTGCATTTCAACGAAAGAAATTCAAATGAACTTTCAAAAATCAAGAAAATATAACTGTGACTAGGTAAACCACAACCAAACACTACTGAAATATTCCAACTCTTACATTTCAATGAAAGAAATTCAAACTGAACTTTGAAAAATCAAGAAAATGTAACTGTGACAGGGTGAACCACAACCAAACACTACTGAAATATTCCAACTCTTGCATTTCAACGAAAGAAATTCAAAATGAACTTTGAAAAATCAAGAAAATGTAACTCTGACAAGGTAAACCACAACCAAACACTACTGAAATATTCCAACTCTTGCATTTCAACGAAAGAAATTCGAAATGAACTTTGAAAAATCAAGAAAATGTGACTGTGACAAGGCAAACCACTACCAAACACTAGTGAAATATTCCAACTCTTGCATTTCAACGAAGGAAATTCAAAATGAACCTTGAAAAATTAAGAAAATGTAACTGTGACAAGGTAAACCACAACCAAACACTACAAAAATATTCCAACTCTTGCATTTCAACGAAAGAAATTCAAATGAACTTTGAAAAATCAAGAAAATGTAAGTGTGACAAGGTAAACCATAACCAAACACTACTGAAATATTCCAACTCTTGCATTTCAACGAAAGAAATTCAAATGAACTTTGAAAAATCAAGAAAATGTAAATGTGACTAGGTAAACCACAGCCAAACACTACTGAAATATTCCAACTCTTGGATTTCAACAAAAGAAATTCAAAATGAACTTTGAAAAATCAAGAAAATGTAACTGTGACAAGGTAAACCACAACGAAACACTACTGAAATATTCCAACACTTGCATTTCAACGAAAGAAATTCAAAATGAACTTTGAAAAATTAAGAAAATGTAACTGTGACAAGGTAAACCACAACCAAACACTAGTGAAATATTCCAACTCTTGCATTTCAACGAAAAAAAAAATTCAAATAAACTTTGAAAAATCAAGAAAATGTAACCATGACAAAGGTAAACCACAACCAAACACTACTGAAATATTCCAACTCTTACATTTCAATGAAAGAAATTCAAAATGAACTTTGAAAAATCAAGAAAATGTAACTGTGACAAGGTAAACCACAACGAAACACTACTGAAATATTCCAACTCTTGCATTTCAACGAAAGAAATTCAAAATGAACTTTGAAAAATCAAGAAAATGTAACTGTGACAAGGTAAACCACAACCAAACACTACTGAAATATTCCAACTCTTGCATTTCAACGAAAGAAATTCAAAATGAACTTTGAAAAATCAAGAAAATGTAACTGTGGCAAGGTAAACCACAACCAAACACTACTGAAACATTCCAACTCTTGCATTCCAACAAAAAAAATTCAAAATGAACTTTGAAAAATCAAGAAAATGTAACTGTGTCAATGTAAACCACAACGAAACACTACTGAAATATTCCAACTCTCGCATTTCAACGAAAGAAATTCAAAATGAACTTTGAAAAATCAGACCTTTGGAGGGGGAGGGGCCGGGGGGAGGGGGTCGTTCTGTGTCTCAGTGCACAAAAAAAAGTATAAGAAATAGGGGAGGGAAGGGGAGGGGAGGAGGGGAGGAGGAGGAGGGAGGGAGGAGGAGGAGGGGAGGAGGAGGAGGAGTGTAGGAGGAGGAGGGGATGGGAGGAGGAGGAGGAGGGTGGAGATGGAGGGAGATGGGGCTCCTTTGGGGGGCCAATGGGGGGAGGGGCCCTCTGGGCCCCGGGGGGGGGGTCTGGGGGAACCTTGAGAGCCGGGGGCCCTTTGGGAGCCCAGTGGACCTTTGAAGACCGGTGGCTTCCTTCGGGGTTGGGGTAGAGGGATCGGGGGCCCTTTGGGTTGGGGTAGAGCAATCGGGGCCCTTTGGGTTGGGGTAGAGCAATCGGGGCCCTTTGGGTTGGGGTATAGGACCTCACAACACTGTTCAAATGGAACTTGTGTATTATAACGACCACACTCAAAACCTCTTCCAAAATCTCTTCAAAAATAACCTTTTAAAATGTCTCTAGCTGTTTCGCCGAAATAATTCCCTAAAATGTCTAAAACGGTTTCGCCCAAATAATCCCTAAACGTAATTTCAGCATGTTCCTTTTGTTTGGCATCCCCGCGCTGGCTTATTTCAATTATTTGGAAACCTTTTCGCGCGCTAAGAAAAGGAAACGATTCTGCATCGGAAACGATTCTCTTGTTAGAAGTCCAAATTAATTTCCCTTTCATGAATCAATTCTCTTTAGAACAACAAATTAATTCCCCTTCCATGTCAATCAATCAATCATGACATCATCTGTGATTTAACTGTTTCTCGGAGACTTTTCTCTTTGGAAATGTAAAGTCATTAATTAACTTGACGTCATCTGTCATACATTAATTAACTGTTTCCCGGGAACTCGTAACATCTGGCTCGGAAACAATAACAAATACTATTTTCAGATCATAACATTCGCCTCGAACAGGAAGGAAGTGTCATTAACTGTTTCTCGGAACCTCATAACATTTGGCTCGAATAACAATAACAACATTGACCTTGACATCTGCCTCGAGCGTGCACTTACAACAACAACATTGACCCCATTAACCACGTGTTCTCTCTAATGACTCTGTTCAAAACAATAACAACAACATTCGCTGAGGGCGTGCCAAAAACACACCTGGAGAAAGAGGTCATTGACCCTATTCTCCCTAATGACTCTATGCCCATATATGGTGTTCGCGTCGGAGTAGCGCCCCCATCTCTACTCGCGCTGCCTATTTTTGAAACAACATAAGAATTCCGTGTCCATTTATAAACTGTAAGATTTCAATCCAATAGGCCCTCTAGGCCTGGGCCAAGGGACGTACAATGCCAAGAGGCGCAATAGATTATCACTGAATGATTTTTTTTGTTAACAAAAAAAGGACCAATGTCATGTATCGTCAAAGTGCCAGGTGCACTCCACTGCCGCGCTGCCTATTCCCAGAAAAGTGTTTTTAAAACAACATAAGAATTCCGTGGCCATTTATAAACTGTAAGATCAAACAGTTCGTGGTAACGAACTGTAAGTAAGGAGCGACCCGGCTCAATGGTAACCGAAACTCTAGAAAACGGGTTTTTGATACCAATAGATATATCAAAAGAATCAGATTTCAATGCTGATTTCAAATATATAACTTTCATCGAGTTTAGTGCTACTCATCAAAAGTTACGCGCCTGAGAAAATTTGGCTGATTTTCAAAAAAAGGAGGAAAGACCCCCTAAAAGCTATAGAACCTTAATGAAAATCACACCATCATATTCAGCGTATCAGAGAACCCTACTGTAGAGGTTTCAAGCTCCTATCTACAAAAATGTGGAATTTTACATTTTTTACCAGAAGAAAGATCACGGATGCGTGTTTATTTGTTTGTTTGTTTGTTTTTTTTTTTTTTTTTTTTTTTACCAGGGGTGATCGTATCGACCCAGTGGTCCTAGAATATCGTGGGAGGGCTCATTGGAACGGAAATTAAAAGTTCTAGTGCCCTTTTTAAGTGACCAAAAAAAATGGAGGGCAACTAGGCCCCCTCCCACGCTCATTTTTTTCCCAAAGTCACCCGATCAAAATTTTGAGATAGCCATTTTCTTCAGCATGGTCGAAAATATGATAAAAATGTCTTTTAGGATGACTTGATCCCCAAAGTCCCCAGGGGGAGGGCTGAAAGTTATGAACTTTACTCAATGTTAACATATAGTATTGGTTATTGGGAAGTATACAGACTTTTTCAGAGGAGATTTTTTCTGGTAGGTGGGGGAAGGAGAGGGTGGGGGGCTATATGGAAGGATCTTTCCATGAAGGAAGTTTTCATGGGGGAAGGGACATTGCTATGAAGGGGGCGCCGGATTTCCCAGCATTATTAAAGAAAAAGATCAGGAATTAAATAAAAAAAAACAAGTTTTTCAACTGGTCAACTGATTGTGATTAAGAGGTCATTTTTAAAGAACTGGAAAAAAAAATTCGAACTATAGTTTAAAGAGCAGGGTATTGACTAGGGGGCGAACCCCCTAATATACGTGTTAAAAATTTATGAATATAGAAGTTCGTTACGTAAGTTAATTCTAAGTTACGTATATTTATTACTAATAAAAACGTTCGTAAATAAAATTAAACAAGTTTCGAGAAAGCCATTTAACCAAATATAATATGCAAATTTTGTTTTAATTATTCATGTACGGTGAGCCAAAATCAAAACCTGCATTAATTCGAAAACGTTCAAAAATTAAATAAAAAAAACAAGTTTTTTTAACTGAAAGTAAGGAACGACGTTAAAACTTAAAACGAACAGAAATTATTCCGTATATGAAGGGGGCTGTCCCCTCCTCAACGCCTCGCTCTTTACGCTAAAGTTTGACTTTCTCACAACTCTATTTTTTTAAACAATAAAAAAACTTTAGCGTAAAGAGCGAGGCGTTGAGGAGGGGACAGTCTCCTTCATAACCGAAACTCTATAAAACGGGATTGGCTGGGGGAGGGGCAGGGCCTATTGTTTACATATAGTATAGGTTATTGCGAAGGATACAGACATTTTCCGGGTGGATTTTTTCTGGTAGGGGGGGGGGCTGGGGGAGGGGTTTACATGGGAGGATCTTTCCATAGAGGAATTTTGCATGGGGATGGGAATTTTTCATGAAGGGGGTACCGGATTTCCCAGCATTATTTAAAAAACGATCAGAAATTAAATTAAAAAAAAAAAAAAACGTTTCTGCAACTGAAAGCAAGGAAGAACATGAAAAACTTATACTAACAGAAATTATTACATATATTAGGGGGTTCACCCTATTGTCAATACCTCGCTCTTTACGGTAAAGTTTTTCTTAGTACTTTCAGTACTTAAAACTTTCAGTACGTTTTAAGTTTTAATGTCGCTCCTTACTTTCAGTTAAAAAAACTTTTGTTTTATTCAATAAATGATAGATCCAACAAGCTGAGCATGGCATACAATATACTTTATTATTATAACTTGAAAAGAAAAACAGACAGAGAAACAGCTTCTTACTGCAGTTATCATCTAAATTATTTCAAATTTAACTTCCTCTGAATAAAAAAGAATTGTGATGTTCTGTGGAGGCCAAGGAGAATGAAGACTATCTCTTAGGGGGTATAATATTTGTGAAATGTGGACCTAGCTGGAAATGCTCCCTAAAACATCTAGGTAAGATATTTTTATAATAGTTTAGTTTAAATATTAGGTTTGGTAAAATTATGTAAGACCAGAGAAAGGTAGAATTTAAATTTGTTAATAAATATTTTGTAGTGAATCTTTAGCTGACTCGTGATTTATCACTATTTCTAGTAATTTGTTATATTGTCTAAATAAGAAAGAATCACTAAATCAGCGCATAAATCACTAGCCTATTGAAGAAAATCTCTAAATACACCAGAACATCATTAAAACCTGGTGATTTTTTTCCTTACTGTGTGTATTATTCAGCACTACACCTTAGTACCTAACTGAATGAGAGTGTGGGGAAACAGGCTCCGAAGTAAAGCTGAATTTCTTAACCCAGGTTAGACAGAATAGCCCCTGGTCTTGCTTCAAGAAATATGTGCGGGGATCTTTTCAGTAGGCTTGGCACAACTTCTAGAAAAAAAAACACTAAAAAAGAAGTAGTGAAAAAATTGCGTATTTTACAGGAGCAAGGGTATTTCAGTCCCTCTTGATCAATTTTTCCTGGGTTTAATTTGCAGCGTTTTATTCAATCTCATTTACTACACATTGTTATCTATTTACTTTTTATTATAATAACTATTTTATTTTTATTTCTGCTTTTATTTTTATTAAAAGTAATACTTTTAATTTAAATAAAAGAATTATTTATAGAAATATAATAAAAGTATACTTTTATTATAAATTTTTTATTTAATAAAGTCACAATTTTTATTTTTATTAATAACTATTTACATATTTATTTACTTTTCTTTATACACATAGTTAAGAGTAGAGTCATAAACATATTCATTTTCCTCACAACTTTTATAAGATCCTTAATAAGAAAGTAATTAACATACAAAAATGTCGGTAAAACCAAGGTTGTAGAATGGAACTAACACGGCTTATCTCTAGTACCCCTAGAAAAATTTTTCCTCACAGTACATATTTCCCAACCAGGTAAACAAAATAAACTGTTCACTCCTTGATTTCAGTCTTTATTCTTTTTAGTTTAGCTAGATATACATCTTAAAAAGATCCTAAAATTTTCAAAAGCAGGTAGTCGACCGATAAAATATGGTGGAATTTTATTTAAAATCATATAAATATACAACTTAGAATTTACATCCTTGTAAATAACAACATGAAACTCAAAGAGAGGGGAGAGCCGATGGGGGTTTGAACATCGCACTTATTTCTTCAATTGTTTTGTTCTTTGTTTCTGGTACGCGGTGGACTGTGAAACAAATGAACACGGCCAACAGAACACCAAATATGACAAATACATATGGACCAAGCAGTTGCTAAAAAGAAAACAAGACATAAGTTACTATGACAAATTTACATTATGCATCTCGTGGAGCTGTATTGTGTAGAAGTGGAGCTATATAGTAGAACACTTTAATTAGCAGATAATCATCCAAAAGAGTTAAATTACTAAAAAGTACACGAGTAAACTACAGTAAAAGAGTTAGCTATAAGTTGAAGTAAAGAGCACTAAAACGAATAAAGTACAAGTCCCAGATGTTGTTAGCTGCCCAGAAATTGTAGCGTTCAGGGTAAAAAAAAAAATGCAAATGAGATAATATGCAGAATAAGGTTATTGGCTTTTGTGACTCTAATTTATTGGCTCTTTGTTAAATGATCTGAAATATTTTGGTTAGATTTACAGTTTCGATTTTAGGAATCTGAAATTCAAACCATAGTTTGACCTAATGTTAAACTGATGCATCATAGTATTATCAATAGGGTGAGATCATATTTAATTTTCAGTATCTGGCCAAGACTAGGAACCTTAGCAACTTTGCTGTTGTAACTTTTCGGCAAGCAGCTAGGATCCAGAGTTGCTTCCGTCCAGATTTGATACAAAAATACATAAGAGGTTTTGACATAATGTCAACATTTTATGTCTCTAGCATTGCTTGTAAGGCGATATGGAAGCTTGAAATGACTTTGCAAGCCTCACCGTTGACTGACAATTGCACTTTATGATTTGACTGTTAGTTTAACTGAGAGACAGTAGACATGTACGTCTGTTTTGTGGCCAAATGGCTAAAATGATAATTGCTTTCAGCGAAATTTTAGTGATTTCATACCTTGTGTACTGGAAAATTTTTTGGGGCCTCCCCTTTCCTGAACTTGAAAAATTGAATTCTGCTCCATTTAATAACAAAACAAAAATCACACTTAGAGGATATAGGTTTCATTGAAATTATATATAAATTGAAAAATTAAACATATATTAAATTAAGTTAAATTATTGAATTAAATATAAATTAAAAGTTATATCTGCCTGCACAAAACGATACATATAGCGTTAACGACCAAACAAGCATTAACGACATAAAACGTTAAATAGTTTTTCTTCCGATTTGAATTGAAAATCAAGTATTTTGTAGTAGGTTGCATCAAGACATGGCTAATTGTAGAAAAAGAAAAGCCAAGACAGATAGTCCAAGTAATTGAGAGGTAAATGTTTAAATGGCTGCACGGGTAAATGGTGGGAGAAAGTATGCCTCTCTTATTGGACAAATACTTGTTTGTTACTTATTGGATAGTTACTTGTTTG
This sequence comes from Artemia sinica, assembly GCA_027921565.1. Taxonomy (NCBI): domain Eukaryota; kingdom Metazoa; phylum Arthropoda; class Branchiopoda; order Anostraca; family Artemiidae; genus Artemia; species Artemia sinica. Next base: position 51,070,727 of record CM051267.1, read on the forward strand.
TTGACTCAAGGCAAGCCTGCCTAGACTCTCAATCAGGTTGACCAAGAATTTAAAATTGACATAGGACCGTTAGATTGCCTGGAATGAGAGGCAAACAAGGCATGCCTGCTTTCTTAAGAAGGTTGACCAAGAATTTAGAATTGATATAGAACCATTAATTTGCTTGAAATAACAGGCAAACAATCGTCTAAAGCCATCTTCATCTTCCAAATACTAACTATTTGTTGCCTAAGCTCAGCCCCACATTCTGAGAAAATTTCAATTTTTCACAAGTTGTTCAAATTTTTGTGTCACTTGCCCGAGACTCTGGGCGATGGGTGAACCCAAATATTGTCCCAAATTCCTCTCAATTTACAACTTGTTCATGGATGCCCATCGGCTCCAATCACTTTCCAAATAGTATCTATTCATTGCCTCAGCTCAGTCCAGCAATTTGAGCATATTTCAAATTTTTTCAAGTCTTGGGTCACTTGCCTAAGACTCTGGGTAGGTGGGCGCCTCCAAAAATTGTCCTAAATTCCTCTCTCCTCTTAGAACTTATTCACAGATGCCTAAAGCGGTGAATGGTTATACAGTTTCCCTAGCAGTAACCTTGCGCAAAGAGTTTTGCTAAGAAATAAAGCCCAGATAGTCAGACCCCAATGCCGAAAACGTCCAAATTTTGTCTAATAATTCATTAAAAAATGGCATCCTGAACCCCTGATGATAATTCACAGAACTTATATAAGGGGGTCACTATGCATTGAAAATAGTGAAAAATGAAATTTGCTCAGAATGCTGGACTGAGGCAATGAATAGATGCTATTTGGTAAGTGATTGGAGACGACGGGCAACCCCTCCCCGCTTATCCTGAAGAGAGAAGCTTGAATTCTAAGCCTTGGACATGGGCTAGACTGGGATCCCATATGAAAATGAAAAAAATATTGTTGGTATATGTTTACCGCAATATTGTTGGTATATGTTTACCGCCTGAGCAACGGTCTAACCATCCAAGGCTTTAGGCATCCGTGAACAAGTGCAAGAGCAAGAGAGGAAATTTGGACAGAAATTTGGAAACTCGGGTGCCGGCTTTTAGTTTTCTGTTGTTTATTCGGATATGTCAAAGCCCTACAAGACCACAAATCAATTATAATTCACTTATCCAGACCGCCAAATCAATTAAAAATACTGGCCAGCGAACTGAATTTTTTTTTATCATAAACAAGATATGAAAACCCTACAAGGTAACGCATTCCCTAATGTGATTAACATAAACATAATAATATAGTTGACCATACCGGTTGGATATTTTGACTAAGAATTTGATGGTTTTGAAACTTAAGTTGAGGTATCTCTGCTATGCTTTCAGTTATAATTTATTCAATTCCAAAGGATGTTAAATTTTCCAAAAGGATATTCCTAAAGGATGTTAAAACAAAATTAAAAAACTCTTTTCATTGTGCATAGGAAAAGCTGGATGGCGATGATGATTTTTCTCTTTGAATAATTAATCCACATTTGATTGAAATTGAAACGATTAAGTTAAAAACATTTGGTGGAAATAATATCGGAATTTACACAAACACTCGTCAAAATAATCATGCAGCAGATCAGTAATTGAAAAGGCTGTCGTATTTTGGAGAAAGTAGGAAGACTTTGTTCCGGAGGGGGTGGATTATTTTGCCCCCCTTCTTCTGATTAAGTAATCAGAAGAAAGGTCTAAAAAGCTTTACAGTATAACACCAAATAAACGCAGCGTTTAGGCTTAAATAGGTAATCTTGCATTCTATGCTTGACCAAGTTTAAATATTCCACTATGCGCTCCTTACATACAAATGAACTAAGTAAGGCGAAAAAACATTCAGAAGATTTACACTTGTCAAAATTATTCAAAACCACAGCATAGAGACTTGATGTATAGAAATCCCGTTCCTTTTTTTGACATATTTCTTTATTACTGCATGTTCACAAATTAATTTTTACTATATATTTTCCCAGTAGTAATCCCAACTATTTGAATAGTTTATTCAGTGTATTAAGAGTGCCCTTTTTTGTCAGTGCACAGCCTTGCAAGTTTCATGCCGTATGTTGTACGGCATCAGGAATGTAGCTCCAGTATTTTTATTGGCGGGTGGGGGGGGGGGGCAAGAGGGGTCTCTATCTGGAGTCAAGGGGCCTGGGTTATACATAATATATATTGTTTCTCCAAATTATAGGGGGACAACTGCCCCCCTCGGCCTCCCCTAAGCGACGCCACTGCTATTCATTGTAGTTAATAGAAATTTACTTACTGCAAGAGGCAAAAATCCGATACCAATGAAGAAATTTGCCGTCCAGTTTACAGTAACTGAAATAGATGAAGCGAGTGGTCTGGCAGATTGATTGAATAGTTCAGTTACTAAAAACCAAGGAATGGAACCTGGACCAGTGGCGAAAGCAACAACAAATCCAATTACTAGGACAATGCTGATGTACGGAATCCAAGGGGCCATATCCTGGAATGAAAAATATGATTACAATAGAGAAAAACTTCAGTAATATCTCAAGATGATGTCTAGTTTTTTTTATTAGGAAGATAAACTATTGGCATGATTTGACTTATCAAGGAGGCACACTTGTGCCTCTATAAAGAGGCGACCCACCATGTAGCCCAAGCTCAAACTAAGAAACTTGCAAAATTTCATCCTCCTCCGACTTTATCTTCATGGGGTAAACTGGGCCGGAAGTTTGGACCCTCCCACCACAGCCCCCCTTTAACGTTGTCCGATTGGGCTGAAATTTAGAGGTTAAGCTTTTCTAGGGCCCGGGAGCTTATCCTCGAAATTTCAGCTCAATCCGATCACTCCTTCCCTGTTTTCAAAAAACCAAATATAGCCACTTAAAATTCATTTCTTTTTTTTTTCTTAGCCACGCCTACAGGCCACAGTTGGCAACGGATCCGGTTGAATGAGGACTCATTCGAAGCAGAATTCAACCTGTTAGGGCCTTTTGAAATTTTCAGACCGAAAAAATTATCCCCCGAATTTACATTTACGAAAAACCTTAGTTTTTTTCAAATAATACAGATAAACAGGTTAGACATGCTTTGTTATGAAAATATCTGCGCGTCAATTTTCATAACAAAGCATGTCTAACCTGTTTATGTGTATTATTTGAAAAAAACAAGGTTTTCTAAAGAGTTAAAGAGGCTGAGTTACAAGGTCAACCCTTAAAACGTATAGGGATTAGGAGGCACAGTTGGGGGGGGGCTGTTAAAGAGGCTGAGTCACAAGTTCGAACCTTAAAACGTACAGGGATTAGGAGGCACCCTGTACGACGTGATTTGAGTATTCAGGAATTAAAAGCCTTAACACAAGAAGGTTCAAGAGCGGGGGGTTGGGGGGCGGCAGCCCCCCAACTACAACTCCTGACACGATCAGCTAACAGTTAGTCAAGCAATAATAAGTAATAAACTGTACAAAAACGTGCAGAAATTATTTGAAAAAAACTACGTTTTCTAAAGAGTTAAAGAGGCTGAGTTACAAGGTCGAACCTTAAAACGTACAGGGATTAGGAGGCACAGTTGGGGGGCTGCAGCCCCCAAAACCCCCGCTTTCCCAGCCTTTAAATAAAAAAAAAAGTTTTTTAAACTGAAAGTAAGGAGCGACATTAAATCTTAAAACGAACAGAAATTATTCCGTATATGAAAGAGGCTGTGCCCTCCTCAACGCCTCGCTCTTTACGCTAAAGTTTTTATTGTTTAAAAAAAGAGTTGTGAGAAAGTCAAACTTTAGCGTAAAGAGCGAGGCGTTGAGGAGGGCACAGCCTCTTTCATATACGGAATAATTTCTGTTCGTTTTAAGATTTAATGTCGCTCCTTACTTTCAGTTTAAAAAACTTTTTTTTTTATTTAAAGGCTGCGAAAGCGGGGGGTTTGGGGGGCGGTAGCCCCCCAACTGTGCCTCCTAATCCCTGTACGTTTTAAGGTTCGACCTTGTAACTCAGCCTCTTTAACTCTTTAGAAAACGTAGTTTTTTTCAAATAATTAACAATATAAAACAACGCATACTCATATTCCAGTACTGTCGGCCAATATGGGATTCTATAAACAGGATGGATCTCATTTCCAGGAAATGAGTTAAAAAAGATTTCAGTTAGAAATATCCTTCCTTTTAGATTTAAAATCTTTTAAGTAGAGCTGACATATTTTGGGATTACCTTTCCCAAAAGGGCGTAGTCTTTTGAACGTTAATCTTCAGATTTATTATTACAGTGACAGCTGCAAAATTTATTTATTTCGCAAACATTTTCACCTAACAAGGCCCATACTAAATTTATTCTACGACTAATACTACTTACCCTGCAACTACTGCGACTACTACTACCAAAGCTGAGGGTATTAAGGTGAAGGTCTCAGGGAGTGATTAGGCTGATGTTGAATTAAATCAAATACGTTATTAAAATTCAAATTAAAATTGTATTTGTTCACTCACAACTTCCATTGCTTTTTGCTGTCTTGCTTAGGACAAAGTCCACCAAAACACATCCATATATACGGGGGAGAATTACAATTCTGCTCGAACACATATCCTTCACCAAATAAGCTACTATAGTCACTTTCTACTTTATCCGCAGCGTCATTGGTAAATACCCTATTTCGATGTCTCTTTTACAACGCTCTGTGCCTAACACCCCTAACTCTGTTCCTGTTCTGTCTCTAAAACCTTCACGAAATAAACCCTCCTTTACGTCCATATTGTCAGGAATCGAAAGAAAACCATATGAGGTAGATCCCAATTTTTAGGTTATTTACGCTCCTCGTACTTTCATATTTAAAAACAAGTTATATTAAATCATATCTGGATATATACTTAAATTTTGATTTTATTGTTTTCTTTCTGCGAAAGAAAATTCAATTATTTTCTTTTCTTTCTCAATTTTATTATTTTCTTACCGAGAGCCAAGCTATGAAACAGGCTCACCTAATAAACCAATGCATAATACACTTTTTTTTTATTTAAAGACAGCAATTAATACCAAGGTAAAATACAGAAAAAAAACAAGGCTCATGGTTAAATTGTAATTTTGAATTGATGAAGTAATAAAACACTGTTAATGCATATGAGAAAAAAGTTTCCAATAAATATCTCTAAAAAAATAGAAAAAATAGAACTAATTTAAATTGTAATTTTGAAGGACATACACGCAATTAGAATTAATGCAAATAAATCTTCTTCCACTTCAAAATTAGACTAAAGAACTACTGTACCCCTTGCTAACGATTCTAATCAACCCTTACGGGACTTAGTGGTTCTGCTAGAAAGTGGAACAGTAAGAAACTTTTACATATTTATGGTGGGAAAATCTTTAAGATTTTTGTATAGCTTTTCGTAATGACGAGACAGAACCCTTAAACCCATGACTGTTCAATTTATATGATCACAGGAAGGGTGTGTGAAAGCACAGGATGGTTGGCCTTCAACCCTCCATTGCACTTCCTGGCTGAAGGGCCAAGAAACGGAGATCGGCACTGCCGGTAGGGACTGTAAAGTCTAATGCCGTATTCTTTACCTTACCTTTACTTTAAGCATGGACAAAAATGAAGACTAAATTACCTTGATGGCTAAAAATCCAGTGAGAAGTATAACAACAAACAACATTCCAGAAAGACCGGCTAGCTGCAACGTTTTTCGTCCTGCCTTTTCAATCAATACCATAGAGACAAAGGTCATAAGGACGTTCATAACACCCATACCAAGTGTGGCATATTGAGAGGTAACGGTGCTTAAGCCGGCATCCTCAAATATGGCAGTCGAGAAAAACATTACCTAAAAAGGAAAAGTCAATTAGTATTTTAATTCAATAAAATTAGTCATTAAAAGTTGAATTAATACCTACACCAATTAGTTGACTTTTTTTTGCTAATTCTACACTATTCCCAATTGAAGCATATGTATTATTTTTAGAACCGAATGCTCGTGGCCAAGATCGAAAAAGTATCTGAAATTCTCTTCTGACTGAAATTTGGGGTCCAGTCCCCAAGTTGAACCTACAGGGTCGTTTGGTTCAATTTTTCTGCAGGTTGTTTGTTCTCCTGTAAAGTTATATCTTTGAATTAAAAGCACTGAGTTAAATATTTTCAATATTAATTATTATATAAAAGTATAGATTTATAATGCAATGAATGTCTTTATTTTTGAATTAAATACTAATTACTGATTTTTTCTCGTGAACGCTGATACCGAAATATCACATTGACTTCAACTTTGGGAGTAAAGTTAATCACAGAGGTCAGAGGTCTTGGTGATTGATTTGAAGCTGATCATTCCTTAGTGGCTCAAAGTGATCAAATCTGATTCTTAACCACCAGAAAGGTTTGACTTGATTCAGTATTCCAAAATCCTTAACCCGTCAGATTTGAATATATTAGCTCTACCCATATTGGTTTCTGTTGCAAAATACATTTGCCTACCTCACACAATTATGCCCAAGAAACTTTTTTGACATCAGTCCAGATGATTCAGAGAAGAGCATGTAGGGCAGATTTTTTCAGCCTTTTGTCGAAGCACATCTACTCAGTATCTTATGAGGAATTTTCCTTATTGTCAAAAAAACAAGACATAGACTACCTCCACAGGGAAACTTCCAGAATTGATTATACCTGTTGAGGTTCACATAAATGCTAACACGCCATTATTTTAAACTCAAATGATATAAATGAAAAATACTAAATAAATAAAAAATGACATAAATAAAATATTACTTAAAATATATATATATATAAAACTAAAATAGACTAACACAAAATATATAATATACAATTACTTACATTTACAATTTCTTACATTTGTAAATGTAAGCAGTTGTATATTATATATTACATGTTGTATACATTCCAAACTTTAGAATAGAAAAGGCCTGATAATAGAAAGACCAGAGAAGTGTCATTATCATCTAAAATGGCAATACGTTACAAAAGTCTTGTTTTCTGAAATTTTTACCTTCACCACGAAATGAAACTCTGTTTTCAAAGTAAATACAGTTGTTGATTGAATACTAAACCAATAAAAAATTAATTAAAAAGCCCAGATGAATTCTATCAAATCGGAATTTTTTCAGGCACTAGTAACTTGGGTTACTACTTGGGTAGTAACTTGGGTAACTTGGGTATCTCTTAGCTAGCCTGTTCAATGCAGTAACCCTCCCCCATATTGTACATCGCCCCATTTTGGAAAATATTTACAAAATCTGAAAAGTCAAAAATCCGTTCGCTGTTTTTCCGTTTTGTAAAATATTCACTACGTCTACCACATTGGTACAGAAATTCCCCTATAGTTAAAAAATACAAAATTGCAGACCCAGAAATAGCTATCTCTCGAGTTATTGGAAAATAAAATAGAAAAGTAGCTGGTCATGAGCTAGGCCCACTTCTAGTGCAATAACTTCCTCTGTTGTACCTTTAGAAAAACAGATCCTTAAGTAATTTTGAGAGGCTCCTCTTAATCGTATATTCTGTGTATTGCAGATATTAAAAAAATGGGCCATCTGACCCTTCTCAAGTTTATATAAAGCAATAACATATGTATATGCTATATTCAAGGCCGTATCCAGGGGAGTTTAGGGGATATACCCCCCCCCTGATATGTTTGTCTGACTCGTAAAAATATAATTTGACACATCTTTTAAAGTTTATTTTTTATAACCCTTCCACGGAAAAATTATTTTGTAATCCCCCCTCCAAAAAAATCCTGGATACGACCCTGACTATACTGTCCATATAGCAAGCTATACGGACAATATGCTCCCTTTATGATTTCTGTCATTAGATGATTAAGTTACCTTAACATTTTTGTAGAAATAGACCTAGCGAAGCTCCTTGGGCCGGCAAAAATTTTAGCCTCCTTCATTTAACAAAAATTAATTTTAGTTCCATCTAGTACTTACAGCATTAATGCCAGAAAACTGTTGCGCCAATTGCATCATAACAGCAATAATCAGTGGTGACCTTAAACTTGGATTCGTCCACATTTCTCTCAAACCGGTCCCAGTAGTTGCTTTCTGGCTTTCGCATTCGGCAGTCATCTCGGTCATCTCGTCTTTGACATCGACTGTACCTCTCAGCCAAGTCAACGCTAGATGAAAATTAAATTTAGAATGTTTTCCTATCGACTTATTTTATTTATTATTTGAAAAAAACTACGTTTTCTAAAGAGTTAAAGAGGCTGAGTTACAAGGTCGAACCTTAAAACGCACAGGGATTAGGAGGCACAGTTGGGGGGCTGCCGCCCCCAAACCCCCCGCTTTCGCAGCCTTTAAATAAAAAAAAAAGTTTTTTAAACTGAAAGTAAGGAGCGACATTAAATCTTAAAACGAACAGAAATTATTCCGTATATGAAAGAGGCTGTGCCCTCCTCAACGCCTCGCTCTTTACGCTAAAGTTTGACTTTCTCACAACTCTTTTTTTAAACAATAAAAACTTTAGCGTAAAGAGCGAGGCGTTGAGGAGGGCACAGCCTCTTTCATATACGGAATAATTTCTGTTCGTTTAAGATTTAATGTCGCTCCTTACTTTCAGTTTAAAAAACTTTTTTTTTATTTAAAGGCTGCGAAAGCGGGGGGTTTGGGGGGCGGCAGCCCCCCAACTGTGCCTCCTAATCCCTGTACGTTTTAAGGTTCGACCTTGTAACTCAGCCTCTTTAACTCTTTAGAAAACGTAGTTTTTTTCAAATAATTTCTGCACGTTTTTGTACAGTTTATTACTTATTATTGCTTGACTAACTGTTAGCTGATCGTGTCAGGAGTTGAAGTTGGGGGGCTGCCGCCCCCCAAACCCCCCGCTCTTGAACATTCTTGTGTTAAGGCTTTTAATTCCTGAATACTCAAATCACGTCGTACAGGGTGCCTCCTAATCCCTGTACGTTTTAAGGTTCGAACTTGTGACTCAGCCTCTTTAACAGCCCCCCCAACTGTGCCTCCTAATCCCTATACGTTTTAAGGGTTGACCTTGTAACTCAGCCTCTTTAACTCTTTAGAAAACGTAGTTTTTTTCAAATAATACACATAAACAGGTTAGACATGCTTTGTTATGAAAATTGACGCGCAGATATTTTCATAACAAAGCATGTCTAACCTGTTTATCTCTATTATTCGAAAAAAACTAAGGTTTTTCGTAAATGTAAATTCGGGGGATAATTTTTTCGGTCTGAAAATATCAAAAGGCCCTAACAGGTCGAATTCTGCTTCGAATGAGTCCTCATTCAACCGGATCCGTTGCCAACTGTGGCCTGTAGGCGTGGCTAAGAAAAAAAAAAGAAATGAATTTAAGTGGCTATATTTGGTTTTTTGAAAACAGGGAAGGAGTCATCGGATTGAGCTGAAATTTCGAGGATAAGCTCCCGGACCCTAGGAAAGCTTAACCTCTAAATTTCAGCCCAATCGGACAACGTTAAAGGGGGGCTGTGGTGGGAGGGTCCAAACTTCCGGCCCAGTTTACCCCATGAAGATAAAGTCGGAGGAGGATGAAATTTTGCAAGTTTCTTAGTTTGAGCTTGGGCTACAAAATGCGATTACCGCCGTCTCTCTGCGACCTCTAGGACCTGAAATCGCTTAACATTGTGGTGGGTCGCCTCTTTATAGAGGCACAAGTGTGCCTCCTTGATCAAACAGTTCGTGGCAACGAACTGTAAGTAAGGAGCGACCCTAAAAACTCTAAAACAGGGAATTTTGATACCAACAGATACGTTAGAAGAATCAAATTTTTACACTGATTTCAAATATATTAAGTTTCATCAAGTTTATTCTTACCAATCAAAAGTTACGCGCCTGAGAAAATTTGCCTGGTTTTCAAAAAAAGGGGAAAACACCCCCTAAAAGTCATAGAACCTTATTGAAAATCACACCATCAGACTCAGCGTATCAGAGAACCCTACTGTAGAGGTTTCAAGCTCTGCAAAAATGTGGAATTTTGTATTTTTTTTTGCCAGAAGAAAGATCACGAATGCGTGTTTATTTATTTTTTTTTCAGGGGTGATTGTATCGACCCAGTGATCCTAGAATATCGTGGGAGAGCTCATTCGAACGGAAAATGAAAGTTGTAGTGTTCTTTATAAGTGACCAAAAAATGGAGGGCAACTAGACCCCCTCCGACGCTCATTTTTTCCTCCAAAATCACGTGATATAAATTTTGAGAAAGCCATTTTGTTCAACAGGGTCAAAGAACATAATAAATGTGTCTTTAAGAATGATCTAATCCCCCACAGTCCCTGGGGAAGGGCTGCAAGCTATGGTCTTTGCCCAATGTTTACATATAGTATTGGTTATTGGGAAGTATATAGTCGTTTTCAGGGGGGATTTATTCTGGTAGTGGGGGGGGGGGGTCGGGGGTAACGTGAGAGGATCTTTCCATGGAGGAAATGTTCACGGGGGAAGGGACATTGATATGAAGGAGGCACCGGATTTCCCAGCATTATTTAAAAAAGACCAGAAATTAAATAAAAAAAACAAGTTTTTCAACTGAAAGTAAGGAGCGACATTAACGAACAAAACATATACCGTATATGAAAGAGGCTGTCCCCTCCTCAACGCCTCACTCTTTACGCTAAAGTTTGACTCTTTCTCACAACTCTTTTTTTAAGACGATAAAAACTTTGGCGTAAAAAGCGAGGCGTTAGGGAGGGTACAGCCCCTTTCATATTCGGAATAATTTCGGTTTGTTTTAAGTTTTAATGTCGCTCCTTACTTTCAGTTAAAAAAAACTTGTTTTCTTATTTAATACAAATTAAATTTAGTAGGTTAAGCCTCGGACGATCAAGTACAAAAACACTTCGAAGCATCAACTACTGTCAAAGGATGCACCTTGAAAAAGGTATATTTTCAAAGTAGTTTTGAATGAATTTGGAAATTTTCTTGTTTAATTTTGGCTTTTAAACTGCTCCTTCTTAAACATAGAAAACTTGGATACTCGGTGGTTCTAAGCAAATTATGGGGACGACATAGCAGGTTAAAGCTGTTATAATGTTAATATTTTTAAGCAAACCTCAACACCAGTAGTTGAGCTTTCAAGTCAACTTTTTCACTGCACTGAAGGCTATTCAAGCTTTTTCTGTGACGATCACTCTCCACCGTGCTTCGACCATGCGTGACACTTGTAATAGGTCGCATGCTATAAATTAGTTCATCTCAAGTGCCCCCAAAAATTAACCTTTTTTCTGACGATTAACCCAGGATTGGCACTGAAAATCCCTTTACTGATATTTTCCAGTCCTCTATTTCTGAACAAAAAAAGAGACATTTTTTGTTCAGGTAAGACTGATGCGTCTCTATCTTCCCCAGGGTAATGGTAGCAAACCAGTGAATGTAAAATGTAGGGAAAATGAAAATGTAGGAAAAACGGTACTATATCTAAGGGATTCCCAATTTTTATATGGGGCACCGTAACGTATTGATACTATCATACATATGCTGAAGAATATAATATTTGCTACAATTATTTTAAAAATATCCGCATAAATGACAGCTAGTTTTTACCTCTAAGATGCAAATGATTGTAACGCTTAGATTCAGGAGGAAATTCTGATTCTATTTTTGACACGTTGAATTTAATATTGTCACATAAAATTTTTAGAAATTAAAAATATGTTTTTTATAAATAATACTCTCCAGTTTTAAATAACGAGAAAGTAATCGCTGAAACATTTACTTCTTAAAATCTTATTTTAAAGCTCCTCTCCAGATTCCGTGGGTAATGGTTTCAAAGAGGTAGTAACTAGATGCCAGTCCTAAAAGTACATTTTACACGAAGTCCCCCGTTAATACACAACGGAAACTACCAAGCTCCATTACAGGGGAGGCTGTTTCCAAATAACTGGTCTTAACGAGACACAGTATAAAAATAAAAGATCTGAAAATTCATGTTTGTTCTCTTGGTATGTCTCCAACCGAACATACACACGTATTTAAATTATTACATGACAGCTGTTTCATTACAGTATAAGTATATATTAACAGTAGTGAAAAGTCATGTACTCTCCATTAAACATTTTTGAAACAAATCAATCTAGACCTCTCTTCATGACCCCCCTTTCGCGCAGACACAATGTTTTAGAGCGAGTTTTCACAAATTTTTAGAGCATTACAATGGAATTATGGGACACTTATTTCTGTTGCGCAGCCGGATTTCCGTTTCAAAGTGCTTTAATCTGTATCATTTTCGAAGAAATTTATCCCTACTGTTCATAAAAAAACAATTTCACAGAAAAAAAATTCACAAAAACAAAATTATTTGTGAAATAAATTTCACAAAAACAAAATTAGCTGCTCTGCCTTTTCACTATAATCTCCGCATCATACCGCACCTCTTTAGTCGATCAGAATCACTGATCAGAATCTATGATATTGGTTTTTGTGTTGTGCAAGGCAATGAAAATAAAACCTGTTCTTACTTTAAATATTTTCTATCATAAGGTTTAGTTTCAAATATTTCTCTTTAAAAAACAAAATTAATTTTACTTGCTTCATTTAAGTTGTATCATCTCAATAGTTCAGTTTAAAAAAAAAATTGAGTTCTACCTTTTTGAGCTTCCTGAACTCGTCCCTTGGTGATAAGGATATATTTGGGTGACTCGGGACAAAGCATTAGCGCAGGAGCTTGATAGAGGACAGGGACGGCGGTGAATGCTAAAAGATATGGCCAAAGTACTTCAGTACCCATGATATTCTCCATTCCCAAGATTTGCGATATCAAGATTGAAATTATCAGGACTAGTTGATACACAGTTCCAACCTAGAAAAATAAATTAACCATGAGAATAATTTAAACAATGAGAATATAAGACCGAAATAAATGAGACCATACAGAGCAAATAAATTAAAAAAACGGCCAATTAAATATACAAGATTTCTTTATTTTGTCCTTACTGATGATGTAAGACTGAAAAATAGATAGTGGTAAATAGGCACGAATAAAGAACCTCAAGCAAGGCAAATGATCTTCCAATATGTTATTGCTATTAAATTAGAAGTCAGCTCTACTTATCTTGTAGTAATCAAATGTTTGAGAAAATAGTTCTTTAATTGAAATTAAATTAAAAAAATAATTTTTTTTTCAACTGAATAGTGCACATTCGAGTCATAAAAGTGAATTTTTTTTAGTCTTTATCCTTTTATTGGAAAAATACTTATTATTTTTGTTAACTATTTTTAACATTTCATGGAAAGGTATTTTTTCTTAGTTTCTACACTTACACTGGAAAAGGGCTCTAAAACCTATTAGTTTTGTTCCAATGAGCCCTCTCTCGATCTCCTAGGACTAGTAATTAGATACGGTCACCTCCAGATGAAAAAGAAAAAATAACAAATAAACACGCATCTAGGATCTTTCCTCTGGAGGAAAAAGTAAAATTCTACATTTTTGTAGATAAAAGCTTCAAATATATGCAGTAACGTTCTGATATCCTGAATCTAATGGTTGAATTTCTATTAAGAACCCTTGCATGCTTAAGTTCGTTTCCGCAAATTGGGCAATCGGGCAATTTCGACAATCGGGCAAATTTATTCAGACTCTTAGCTTTGATGGGTATAATTAAAATTCATTAATTTTTTATTTTCGGAAGCAGCATCGATATCCAATTATTTTGATGTATTAGTTGTTATAAGAATGTCTTTTTCTAAGGTATTGGTTACTATTGGCCCGAGCTCCGTACCTAAAGTTTGTTACCCCCGAAGGGTTACAGTCCACCCCTGATTGTTTGGGATAATGGCACAGGAGAGAAAAAAGCAGAAGAAACCAAACTACAGCTGAAAGAAAAAGTAACAATAATAAATGCATTGTGGTTTAAAATCATTTTATGAGGGATTTTTATTGATTTACTTTTTGGAGGGGGTTTTACTCCTGATTTTTAAAAGAAAAAATAACAGTTATATCATTTTGTTCCTAAGAGCTTTGGTTTTTCCTGAACAACATTATAGCCTACCTCTGGAACCAAACAAAAGTTATTTTCTTTTGCCTGTGCGTAAAGAGGTAAAAACTCTGTAAAGGGGAGGAGTGTTTCCATCAATTAGTTCTGAATTCCTCTTGAACACCAAACACGAAAACATACACCAGAAATATACACCAAAGGTTTACTATCAATTTTAGTTAATAAAACAGAAGTGTCTTACCGCCCCTCGGAGATTCACTGGAGATATCTCACTGAGGTACATTGGTGCCAGTCCGGCGTTGAGCCCACAATTAATTCCAATAAATATCCTTCCAGCAATAAGCATTTCATATGATTTGGCATAGTATGCAAAACCTTCGAAAAAGGCGCCAATCATAGCAAATATATTATTTACAATAAGGCCACCTTTCCTGAAAAACAAAATGGTACTGAAATAGCACTGCACTGAGAACAATCGTACTGAGTGCTTTTTCATCTGCTGTGTTTTCTTATTAATATATATCATATTTAATACTTTCTTAAACCATATTGGCCTGACATAATATAAAGAAAGAAAAACGAGCAAAAATGGGGTTTTTAAAGGTCAAATGAAAATACTGACAAAACACGACAAACCGAATATTTCGAGGGGACAAACACCTCTCTTCTTCAGCGCGAAGCGAAAAAATAAATTCAATGAGAGTGCCGAAGAAAAATGAGAGTAGTTTGTTTTGTTTTGAGTGAATGAATGTTTTTCTTTAATTTCTCAGTTAGTATCCGTCGATGGCGGTTCAAGTTTTTGGATTTTTTGGAAATCGCGGATATGCAACTCTTATAATTTTTGGATTTTATGGAATTTTATTCATCTTTTAAATTTTTGTTTTTTTTCATTGTTTTTTTTTTGTTGTTGCTTTTTTTCACATTAACTTTCCACGTTTTATTTTGATGGTTTTTCTTCGGCACTCTAATTGAATATATTTCTTCGTTTCGCGCTGAAGAAGAGAGGTGTTTGTCCCCTCGGAATATTCGCTTTGTTATGTTTTGTCAGTATTTTCATTTGGCCTTTAAAAACCACATTTTGCCCGTTTTTCTTTCTTTATATTTAAAACTTGTGTGGAAGGTTTACATTGAGATCAGTGGCGATTCTAGGCCTGGGCAGAGGGGCAGCTACCCCTCCAGTTTTTCTGACGTCTCATATTAAATACTATTTATTTTATATATTCACACTTCTTAGGTGTACCTTGCCCCCCCTGATTATTAGACCTAAGAACACTATTACGTTTGGGTACCCCCCCCCCCCTCCAAGCGAAAGCAATTATGTAGGCATACAGTCTAATGTCTTTCTAACGTAAGATAATGTCTTTAGTAAAAAGCTGAAACTTTAAAAAATAAATTAGTACAGCCCAAATTCATGTCCAGAATTTTTATTCGGGGAGGAGGGGATGGGTTCAGGATGATGATTTACAAAAAAAAACGCATCAAAAAGTTGTTTATATGTATTTTCGTTATGTTTTTAAAAGAGGGACAAATACTTTAGGGGAGGTTCAAACCCCCCTGGAAACGGCCTTGGCATAGCCTATTATAATTTTCTGGAGATATCTGGCAACTTGAAATTAATTCTACTTTATTTTTCATAGACTAACATTTTCAAAATATTAATATATTTTTCATTGGTATTTTTTTTTTCATTGGTATTGCGTTACATTAGAACTTGCACCTTTTTTCATGTTCAACAACTCCATCCTTGTATCAATTAAATATAGTCCCAAGTAGGTCTCTGTTAGGTGACTTAGAAATTTAAACAATGAATTAGTACAGCCCAGATTTGTGTCCAGAATTTTTATTCGGGGAGAAGGGGGTGGGTTCCGGATGATGTTTTACAAAAAAAAAATTAAACGCATCAAAATGTTGTTTATATGCATTTTTGTTACGTTTTTACAAGAGGGACAAATACTTTAAGGGAGGTTCAACATCATTTCTAAAATATTCATATTTTCCATTGGTATTGCATTACATTAGAACTTGCACCTTTTTTACAACTTGTTCAACAACTTCATCCTTGCATCAATCAAATATAGTCACAAGTAGGTCTCTGTTAGAGGTGACTTAGAATACATAAACTAATAGAGTTTCAGGGGTTAAATAATGGAAGGGGCCCATTTTTCAGTCAGAGACCAATTTTCCTTAACTTCAGAAAATACTTTATTCACATAATTATGAAGGATAAAAAACAGTTAGAAAATTCATCTTTATCTCTAGTAGACATTTTCTTTTTTGGCAGGGAATCTCCAACCTTTAAGGTCAATCGAGCCAACCTTATGGAGTTTTTGTCCATTCAAAATACTGCCCTCATCCCGTAAAAACTAATTTTCTGAGTTCGGAAATGTTCTAAACCCTAAAAATTATATCTAAAGCCAAATTGAATATTATCTTTTCCCATAAAGAGTTTAGTATGTACTAAATGTCAAGTATTAGGCAAATTAGGGAAAATTGTTGATTATTTTTTAGATTTATCCTTATGAAGATCAAACGCACGATTTTTTTACCTGCCAAACTTTTCAGCGAAGAATCCTGTTAAGGATCCACCAATCATTCCTCCAATACAATACACAGAAACTGCTACAGACCAAATCCATGTTATACTCGCTTCTGTTGGCACCACTGCATAATCAGATCGAGCGTAATCAGTGAAATTAATCCATTGTTGTATCAACTGAAAAGAAGAATATATATTGTCAAAACTTGTTTTATTGCTAGGGAACGAGAATCTCTTACCAAAAGAACGAGAATCCTCCCTCACCATGGCCGTATCCAGGGGGGATAGGGGGTTTGAACCTACCCCCAAAATTTTTGTCCGACACATAAAACGTAACAAAAATGAATATAAACCAATTCTTGATGTGTTTTTTGAAGTTTTTTTCTGACCCCCCCCCCCTCCAAAAAAATCATAGATACATCCGTGTCTCTCACTCTCAATATTTAGGCAAGAAAACGAGATGACAACACAAAGTGCAAGATGACCACGTCATCAGTGAGAAATGGTATGTTCTATTGCTTTTTGTCTTTCAAAGAGAGTGGTATTTTTTATTTTTTATTTAATGTTTATTATAAGTTCGTTTGCTATAAAACGGATTTGAAATCGCACTGACAATCTAGCTCTTTCACAAACCATTTTTGTTTTAGGATCTGCATGTCTTACCTGATTATTTCATTTTAACTTGTATTCGTTTTTGAATTTATAGTAATTTCTACTTTTGTCAGTTTTTGTTAAAAATACCTTTTTTATAAATGAAAGTTAACAGTGACATTAAAACATACAACAACAAAAATTATTCAGTAAATAAGAGTGGCTCTGTCCTCCTCAACTCCACGCTCTCCATGCTAAGGTTTTATCGTGTCATTTTAACAGCATGTGCAAGTTCAACGAGTACAATTAATTAGTAATTGCAACTTCATTTTTACTGATTGTCTACTAAAACCTTTAAACATAAAGTTTAATTGTTTCAAGCAATGGATATTATTAAGCTTTTCCATTTGTTTGTTTTTTTTGTATATTTTTATTTTCATTAAAGTCTACCTTACCCTGTCTACATGTCTTGTAAGTTACAAGCCTGCCGTAAAAAGTAAATAAAATTGAGCTTATTTTCGGGCGTAGCAAAAAAAATTAATAGAACAACTTATATAAACGTTTCAGAAAGTGTATGGTAAGCCAAAAAAATACTTATTATATGTATGGTTAAGGGCAGTGGCGTCGTTTGGGGTAGGGTTGGGAGTGGGGCAGCTGCCTACCTTGAATAATTTGGAGAGGAAAAAATTGTTATATAGCCCATGCTCCTTGACTCTCCAGATGTGGAACCCTCTCCCCCCCCCCCCAATAAAAATTCTGAAGCTACATCCCTGGTTAAGGGCTCAAACACCAATACAAATTTCTACAAGAGAGAAGAAGACTTTGCTTAGGTTAGGTAAAACAGAAATATTTTAGATGCAATGTCTGCTAATGTCTAACATTGAAATTAACACTTACTTTTCCTGGCGCGTTAACAACACCAATATTGTAGCCGTGTTGGAATCCAGATCCTATAGCAGCAGCACAAATGGAAAAAACCAAACGACCATTTAAACCCTGAAAAATAGTAAAAATAAATTAAACAGAACCTAAATAATTTAGAAATTATGTGTATTGAAAAAGTTTTAGATGAAATTCTTGGAGAATAAGGAAATCATGGACTATACTGCCATATACAACGACGAAGGTTACACTACCTTTCCAATGTACGAAAAATTAAAATAATGCTGAATTAACTTTTGCTGAAGCAAGATATAATGAAACCTTAGAGTATCCCGGCTGTATGGTCAGTATTCTTTCTCAGGTTGATGCCAAATACCCAAGGCAAATAGAAATTCGCATTTATTTAAGGTATGCTTAGCCATTTTAAATTGTTAAAGTACGAAGGAGATGAAAATAAAACCATTTTTGTCCAACGACGACCCATCTTGGTATATTTATACCTGAAACCATGCTGAAATACCAAAAATTCTTACAAATCGCTCTCTAAATTTCAAATTTTTTTGCTGTCCGTGAGGGATTTTATTTCATATCCGAATCCCCTTATCAGTATTCCGTAAAGACAATTTAAATGATAGCGGAGTTAGCAAAACAAGGAACATTAAAAAAAAACAGAATATAACAGAACAGTATATTCAATTTATTTTGCATTTTAAAATCAGTTGCAATTTTCTTCTCACGCTAGATGAAATCGTTGCACTAATACAAACTTGAACAAAAAATGACCGAATAAAAAATATTTGCTTACTGGGGCCTTGTGTTCTGGTTTTCCTGAATCGGAACAAGGCATTCTTCTTATTTGATCACCCTAAACAACTTTCTGGAATGTAGTGAACTAACAACTGAACTAACTTTGGCAAAATTCTATCTTTTATACCACTATTGACTTAATAATTAAGTGGTTCTGTTCTCAATTTGTTTTTTTTTAATTACTGTAAATGTAGCTAATTTGAAGGACTTGATGCTTTCATTTTGAAATTTATTAAGTCAATGAGGAGCATAAAGTATAAATTTCAAATGTTTATTTTTGACCTAGTTGATAACAATCATTTCTAAATACGAAATTGGGGTCCGTAATTATGAAGTATTTTTTTTAATTGAATTAGTTCCCTTTTGTGTATATATTTAGCCACTTTGAAATACAGACATATAAATTGTAACATGAATTGTGACATATATGCTGCCGGAAACGGTCATTTAGGGCTTCTCCACTTTCGTAACTTTTTCAGAGAAATTATTTTATCTAGGGCACAAATTGTGGTTTCAGGTCAACATTTTCAAGGAGTGGGTCTCGTTTCAGTCAAATTTTAGGAATATAAAACTCCAGAATTTTTGGCCTCTAAGTTTTCATAAAATTGCCTTATTTGATGAGTTCGGTGAAGTTCACAAGTTCCCCAGAAATCCTAAATTTTGTTTGATTTTAAGCTTGTCTTCTTTAGTTACCAAATAAAATTTGTATTTATTATTAGTCAGAGACTTTTTAATATTATTGTATCTTATCATATTATGCAGGGATATTTATTATATTCTTCCCAATAAAGTATCTGTGCACGTGCAAGGGCATACCTCCAGCATTTTTATTGGGATGGGGGGTACAAGAGGCTTCAAGATAGTTAAGGGACATGAGCTATAAGATAATTTACTCTCCATATTATTGGGGGGCAACTGCCCCCTTCCCCCAAACAACAACACTGAACACGTGTATAGATGTGTCTGTGTTGTGTGCGTTTGTTTATTTATTATTTTTATTATAAATAAAAAATTTTGTTTTGAATCAAAATTTTGAGACATTTATTTTGTTCAAAAAAAAACCTTGAAATGTCTAAAAATTTTGCCTTCAGGGTGGATAACACTCCTACAGTCCCAGTGTTAATCTTTTTACTACCCTTCTATAATGTGTAAACCCCCAGAAACGCGAAAAAAAATGCCACTAAATACTCCACATCAAAAATTATGCCTATATTTTGGAATACTCCAAAATTTTTTATTTTCTTCATTATTTTTATTTGTCATACTTTCTCTGTGTCTACTCAATTTTACAGAACTGGGAATTTCCTGAGGAAATACACATAGCACCTTAACAAAATTTGAGAAGTTGACTATATACAGAGAGAGAGAATATTAAATAATTCAGTATTAACGGCAAAGCAGCAGTACCCTGAGAGTAAACAGCAAGAAATGCCACCATCATGGTACCCTGGCAATTTCTTTAAAATCTGTGTCTAGAAAAAGTTTTAAGCAAAGGCTAAGTACTTTACCTTATTTCTTCGAACCTGCTGAACATTCAAAAATACCCTTATCAGAAACCACGGATTCCTGAGCGAGATTAAAAACACGGGTTTAGTCAAGCTACAGAACATTTACCGCAGATAATATATTACCTTATTGGCAACGTTTGATTGCCAATAATGAAAATATTCTGGATATAATTTATGCCCAAGCCCCATAGCAGCAACGGTGGCCAGCGTACCCCCCCCCCCGCGGGAAATACCCCCGTGGAAAATGAGGCTTTCCAAATTTGAGAATTTTATTTGAGTTTCTTTTTTTATTTCTGTAGGGGGAAGGAATTTTTTAGTTTCCTTTTTTCATATTTCCGTAGGGCGAAGGAATTTCGGTATTTGTGTAGGCCTATTATGGGCAACTCACTCAAGTTTACGCTGTGTATCAAACAGTTCGTGGTAACGAACTGTAAGTAAGGAGCGACCCGGCTCAATGGTAACCGAAACTCTAAAAAACGGGATTTTGATACCAATAGATACATCAAAAGAATCAGATTTTAATTCTGATTTCAAATATATAAGTTTCATTAAGTTTAATCTTACCCATCAAAAGTTACGTGCCTGAGAAAATTTGGCTGATTTTCGAAAAAAGGGGGAAAGACCCCCTAAAAGTTATAGAACCTTAATGAAAATCACACCATCATATTCAGCGTATCAGAGAACCCTACTGTAGAGGTTTCAAGCTCCTATCTACAAAAATGTGGAATTTTCCATTTTTTGCCAGAAGAAAGATCACGGATGCGTGTTTATTTGTTTGTTAGTTTGTTTTTTTGTGTTTTTTTTTCCAGGGGTGATCGTATCGACCTAGTGGTCCTAGAATATCGTGGGAGGGCTCATTGGAACGGAAATTAAAAGTTCTAGTGCCATTTTTAAGTGACCAAAAAAATGGAGGGCAACTAGGCCCCTCCCACGCTCATTTTTTTCCCAAAGTCACCCGATCAAAATTTTGAGATAGCCATTTTGTTCAGCATGGTCGAAAATATGATAAAAATGTCTTTTAGGATGACTTGATCCCCCAAAGTCCCCAGGGGGAGGGCTGAAAGTTATGAACTTTACTCAATGTTAACATATAGTATTGGTTATTGGGAAGTATACAGACTTTTTCAGAGGAGATTTTTTCTGGTAGGTGGGGGAAGGAGAGGGTCGGGGGCTATATGGAAGGATCTTTCCATGAAGGAAGTTTTCATGGGGGAAGGGACATTGCTATGAAGGGGGCGTCGGATTTCCCAGCATTATTAAAGAAAAAGATCAGGAATTAAATAAAAAACACAAGTTTTTCAACTGATCAACTGATTGTGATTAAGAGGTCATTTTTAAAGAACTGGAAAAAAAATTCGAACTATAGTTTAAAGAGCAGGGTATTGACTAGGGGGCGAACCCCCTAACATACGTGTTAAAAATTTATGAATATAGAAGTTCGTTACGTAAGTTAATTCTAAGTTACGTATATTTATTACTAATAAAAACGTTCGTAAATAAAATTAAACAAGTTTCGAGAAAGCCATTTAACCAAACATAATATGCAAATTTTGTTTTAATTATTCATGTACGGTGAGCCAAAATCAAAACCTGCATTAATTCAAAAACGTTCAAAAATTAAATAAAAAAAACAAGTTTTTTTAACTGAAAGTAAGGAACGACGTTAAAACTTAAAACGAACAGAAATTATTCCGTATATGAAGGGGGCTGTCCCCTCCTCAACGCCTCGCTCTTTACGCTAAAGTTTTTTTATTGTTTAAAAAAATAGAGTTGTGAGAAAGTCAAACTTTAGCGTAAAGAGCGAGGCGTTGAGGAGGGGACAGCCCCCTTCATATACGGAATAATTTCTGTTCGTTTTAAGTTTTAACGTCGTTCCTTACTTTCAGTTAAAAAAACTTGTTTTTTTATTTAATAAAACTCGAGAACGAACCGGTTTCTTCGTTAGTTTTTTCAGCTTAGTGCGAGACAAGTGACAGAATATATGGGGAATATATAGTTTGGGCTATATATTTGCACTTAAGGGGGGGGGGGGGTAAAATATTTGGACTGTTTGAAGTCAGAAAACAATTCTTTCTAGGTATGGCCACTAAAAAATTACAGAAGTATAGCAAGGTATATGGAAATATTGTTAACTAAAAAAAAAAAAGAAAAAACAATCCCAGTGTAAAGCAAATGGTAATGCATCATTTAAGTGTTGTTTTTTTCCAAGTGATAAGTTTTTTTTTTTTTCAATGACCGTTTTTCCAAATATTAAGTGCTATTATTAGGTTAATGTAGTGTTTTCCGCGGGGTGAATTTTCTGGGGGGGGGGGAGTAATCGCCGGTGGGGTAGACGCCTAGAACCCGTAGCAACAACTGTTGGTAAAAAGCTAGCAACAGCTGTTGGCAAAATGCTAATATTTATGATTGACACGGTTTCAACACCAAAACGTTTATCGCAGAAGCGGAAAATTGAAAAGACAATGTGATATAACTTAATTTTTTCCATCAAAGGCTTAGGGACGAAAAGGCACTGTTTATTCGTATTTGCATTTGAACCAGAAAGCTTTCGTTTTGTTCAGATGTCTTAACGCTTCATGTCTAACGCTAGTAACAAATTAGAGGGATATTAATTTTCTAAACAGACAGCAAACCTACTCACTATACAGCACTTTGGGAGACCCATTGGGACACTGTCTTTTCTGGGAGCCGGTGTTTCCCCCCGGAACTCACCTCCCGTGGAAAACAGCCCACATGGCTGGTTTTCTGGGGGGGAAGTATTTTCCAGGGGGCGGTAAATTCCTAGACCCAGAGACTTGCATTGTAATGGAGATCATAAGCTTCTATTGAGGATCCTTAAGCTAAAGTCTCTTACCCCCTTCCCACACACACAATTTCCCCTGTAAGTTTAAATTCTCCCTAAGTGTAAAATCGTGCAGCCGAAGGGAAATCAAACAGTTCGTGGTAACGCACTGTAAGTAAGGAGCTACCCGGCTCAATAGTAACCGGAAACTCTAAACAGCGGAATTTTGATACCAATAGATACATCAAAAGAATCAAATTTTTATGTTGATTTCAAATTTATAAGTTTCATCAAGTTTAAAATGACCCATCAAAAATTTCGAGCCTGAAAAAAATTGCCTTTTTTTCAAAAAAGGAGGGAAACACCCCCTGAAAGTGGCAGAATCTTAATGGAAATTACACCATCAAATTAAGCGTATAAAGAAACCCTACTGTAGAGTTTTCAAGCTCCTATCTGCAAAAATGTGGAATTTTGTGTTTTTCACCAAAAGAAAGATCACGGATGCATGTTTATTTGTTTTTTTTTTTCCAGGGGTAATCGTATCGATCGATTGATCCTAAAATATTGCAAGAGGGCCCATTTAAACGAAAAGTAAAAGTTCTAGTGCCCTTTTTTGTGACTAAAAATTTGTAGGGCAACTAGGCCCCCTCCCACACTCAATTTTTCTCAAAGTCATCCCTTCTAAATTTTGATATAGCCGTTTTGTTTAGTATAGTCAAAAATCTAATAAATATGTCTTTGAGCATGATCTAATCCACCATTATTTACACATAATATTGGTTATTGGGAAGTATATAGACGTTTTCAGGAGGGATTTTTTCTATTGGGGGCGTCGGGGAAGGAGATTGCGCGGTAGGATATTTCCATGGAGGATGTTTTCATGGGGAAGGGACGTTTCTATGACGGGGGCGCTGGATTTCCAAGCATTATTTAAAAAACAATCAGAAATTAAATAAAAAAATAAGTTTTTCCAACACAAAGTTAGGAGCAAGATTAAATCTTAAAATGAACAGAAATTATTACGTATATAAGGGGGTTTGCCCCCTAGTCATTGCCTCACTGTTTATGCTAAAGTTTTTTTCAGTTCTTTCAACAGAGCTATGTATTCTAAATAAACTGCCTTTGCGATTCAAAGGTCATTCTTAAAGAATTGGAACACAATTAAAAAATTCGAACAACATTTTAAGATGGTTTTAACATAATAATGTGCACATGCGCTTTGTTTCCCCCCAATTCCTCTTTATACCCCGTTGTTATAGTGTATGCCATTGCCCTTTTATTCTGCTTTCGATTTCACTGTCTATTGCCACATTATTTTTACACAGGTAACAGTTCTGGCACGTAAAAAGTGATATGGCTTATACATTAAAGAAGCAGTAGGCCTTTCTTTTCCCCTTTGCTTTCATTTGAATACTAATACCAGAAAGACGGCAATAGGATCTATCAGCAGGTAACGTGTTAGCAGAACCAGGACCAAGAAGTCAACCCTCATCTTCCACTATTAATTTTATGTTTACCTTCTCTTTGATCACTATCATCTCTGGAAATTATACTCTCACATATCTACTATCAGCAATGATGAATCTTTTCGGTACTCCAAAGAAAATTAATCTCTCACTGTCATGACTATGTACGCATACATTTCCAATAAGATCCCCACTCTTGCTTGCTTCATAGTTCAAATATTTGGCTTTGTCAGCAATCAACGCAACGATGTCTTTATCATGTGCACACACTTTCTTCGAATATTTCATCTTCATTTTATTTAATATTATGAAAGTGTTTATCCTTCCAATGTACAAAAAAATACTGATTAAAAATATACAATCAACTAGGTAGTTTCAATAACCAGCCATAGAGTGCCACTGGGACAGCCGCATAACAAGAAATAAAAAAAAAATGTTCACCAGTCCAAAAAATTCTATCATTATCATTGCTTAAAAATTCTTATCATCTCTTAAAATATACATGACTTTATTAATTTCGACTTTATGCATGCCCCAATACTTTTCAAAATGCATTTTTTCTATTATTTCCCTCATATAGCTGTTATATCTTTGCTTTAAGTATATACGACTTTATTAATTTCGACTTTATGCATAGGTTTCGGATGATTGTTTCATGGATTTGGTCAAATGGGCCCCTGAAAAGTCTTTACAAAATCAGATTTATTGAAGTCATCTATACTATGACCATACCAACATTTTCTAAGAACCAAGAAGATTTTCCAAATTTCCTTTTAATACTTTCGGGTGATTATTTCATTGACTTGGTTAAATGGACCTCTGAATAGTCTATGCAAAATTAGATTTATTAATCATTTTCCTCAGAGGGCTGTCGTATCATTGTTTCAAATTTATACGACTTTATTAACTTTGACTCAATGTATATCCCCCCTACTAAGCTAATACTCTTCAAAAGGGTTTATTGTATCATTTTCCTCACAGGGCTGTCGTATCATCGCTTAAAGTACATACGAATTACTTGTACACATGTTGACTTTGTTGACATATTTATACACATGTTGACTTTGCGTATAACTCAATACTAATCAATACTTTTCAAAAAAAAATCGAATTACAAAAAAAATTCTAAATTCAAAAAAATGGTAAGTAAGAAATAAGAAAAGTTTTACAGAAACATTATTTTTCTAATAGTAAAAATCAATAAAATCACAAAAATTTCCAAGTAAAAAAATTTCTAAGTAAAAATAGAAAATTAAACTTAAAAAAATAAGTAAAAAAGGAGGGCAAAACGTTTGGGGGGTGGCATTGGGTCCTTGGAGGTTGGGGCATAGTTGACTTAGGCTGTCGTATCATTGCTTAAACATATATGACTTTATTAGTTTCAACTTTATGCATACTCCAATACTAAACAATATTTACAAAAGACAAAACATTTACTCATATAATTCCCAGGACTTGAATATTAAGTATTATAATAACTGGGAATTGCTTTTATTCATATAATTGTCATTTGGATTTACCTTAATATTCATGCCCAGGCAAGAACTAGGTAAATGAGATTCCGTTTGGGACCTGTCTGTATGTAGGTCAATGACCCATATATAAGCATGGTCTTAGTTTTCTATTACAAAATAAATTAAGTACATATATGGTTGTATCGTCTATATTGCATAGCATTCAAATGGCATAAAGGGTCTTCCGTTCATTTGTAGGCTATAGCAATGAACAAATTATGTATATTCAGGGTCTTTATATACCACACTACTGCGATCTACCCAGAATGTCATTGCAAACCATGAACTGGATGACCCCTATTCCCTTTTGAATCAAAATGCTTGACCATACCTTCCTAGGACATGCGTTAAAAATGAGTGAATAACATTTATAAAAACAGTGAAATTATCTGAAAATGATGGCATAGAAGGCAGAAAACCATGGTTGAAAAAAAACAAGCAGAAGTCGAACGCAACCCCTCTAATTTAAAGTCGAATTCTTTACCTACAGAACCATACCTCCAATAATCTAATTTGATATATTAGTGCCTGTGCCTTAATTGCGTTGCTTATTAAGGGGGCTTGGAGGAGGGACATACGGGAGTTGTTCTTGAAAGCTTTTGGTTGAGGGTTTTGGACCATAATTATTACAATGATGATATCTTTTAATACTTCCAAGCTTTTCTACTTAAGAAGTGGCATCAAAAGTGTTGTTTTAGTGCTATATCACACTTATAGATGTTACAATTGATAAACATCACGTAGATATAAAAAATAGCTTTCAAATGAGCCATTGAATTTCACTTTAAAAGGTTTTGGTAGCCCACTAGCCCCAGCTTTTTCACTTGAGACATGGCACCAAAAGTATCGTTTTTAGTGCCATTTTGAACTTGCTGATGGTAGAGTTTATAGGAAGGACGTAGATAGGGGCGTAAGTTTTTATGGGGCAGGGTGGGGCAACTGCCTCCTCCAGAACCAAGTTCACCCCTTCCGCCAACCTCCTTTTGCCCCCCAGCAGAAATTTAGTTCCTGCAAACAATCTTGTCAAAACTAAGATAGAAAAATGTCTTTTATATGAGCTATTAAAAAATTGTCTAGATTCTTGGGATACCAATACGCCCAATAACAATACGCTCATACCGATACGCGTGATATAAATACGTCCGACACTGATATAGTGTGCAGCCCTTTCCCCAAGGACTATGGAGGGTCAGATCATTACCAAAATGAAAGATGTTAACCCTTGAACTATGTTGAACAAAATGGCTATCTCTAAATTGCGATTGGATGACTTTGGGGAGGGGTCATTTAGGGAGGAGAGCTAGTTGCACTCCAATCGTTTGGTCACTCAATAAGGGCAAAGCAAATTTAATTTCCGCTTGAATGCGCTATTACACACCTCTCTATGCAGGGCTGCCACCCTAGCCTGGAAGAATTCACTAAATCTGAGAGGAAAAATTTACTAAATCGCATCTGTTTTTACTAAATGCTCAAATTTTTTTTTGCGCGTCCGGCTACCGCCACACGCACAACATCAAGCATCGATTTTTACTATAGGAGGATGATCAATAGGATTTACACAATCTTTTTTTCCTTTTTCTTTTTCTTCTCTTTTCCTTTTTTCTTTCGTTTTCATAGTATGATTGAAAATCCTGGAAACCTATAAGTTCAAAAATCCTTTTTTTATTATTTGGATGTACTACTGGATAGGCGTCATATTCCAGATGCGGTGTATCCAAGACGTCAAAAAATAGTCTGGAATCTTGGATTCTGGAAATCCTGCTGATGAAGCCCGGCTTTAACTTATCAATGGTCTTCAGGTCATAAAATTCAGATATATTGAAAAATTAAAAAATAATCAACGGAGAAACACAGCTACAACTCATATTCACGAAGCAATTCAGGCAATGGAGTGCTTAGAATCTGAGGTGTGTTTGAAAGTGACGGTTTTTGAAATTTGTCTCCCAGTTTCTGTTTTTAGGTTCGAAATCTAAACCCTTTGATTTTGCATTTTTAAGAGGAAATTTGCCAGTTTTAAAACACTAATTGGACTGGTCTTTAAATAAGAGATAAGCTGCTTACAAATTCTGGCAAATTTTAAAACAATTGATTTAGGATTTTTTGAACTGATTTTTTTCTGGATTATCTCTCGTTCGTATTCAAGGGAATCAAAAACCAATACAATCTATTTCGCTTCAAAACGGAAATGACGTAGGCTAATTGGCTACCGGTTTAGTTGTAAATTTTTTTTAATTCAAAAGTACACCTCAAATTGGACTAGGGTTGCCAAGAAAAAGAAAACTTATATAACATTCAATAATTAGTTTTTAAAAAAATATCATTGTGTCAATAGTCTTCAGTTCAGGCAAATCATACAAATTGAAAAGTAAGAAGAACAATATGTAGTCACAATTATAAAAAAAAGTCTTATTTAAAAGACTTTAATCGTCCTCGGCCTCATCCGATTTTAAAGTATCCACAAGTGTCGCGTTCTGACTGAAGGGATCTACTTGTTTCCATTTCTTGATAGCCCGAGTCAAATCGCTGGGGATCACCCAGTCATGCACTCTGCTTGACGACCTGAAACCAAGTTGCTTCGTTTTCATCAGAGACGAAAACACTCGAGACGTTTAACCTATTCCGGTTTTTAGTTTTGATGACCGACAAAATCAAGAACCGTCTCTCTGCTTCAGCACTTGAATAGGGCAAGCTACAGAGAGTCAGAAAGAACTTGGGCAAGTATGGAAAAAGTTCGTTTCCAACAGCGTCTTTAAAAAGGGACAAAGCTAACTAACAGACGTAACAGCTGTTATGAGAGTCTGGGGAAAATTTCTGAAAACAAATTAAGCCGGCATACCAGTCCTGATTTTAAATAGTTTGGCTTTCAAAGCGAGTATCAAGAAGATGCCTAGAGAAAAATAGAGATTTTTAAGCGCTAGGGTTGACGCAAAATCGAAAAATGAGAGCAATAGTAGCCATAATATCTGACATAATCGAAATCAGATTGTTTTACTGAATTCATGGAAAATAACAAAAGTTTTGTTTCCTACAAATCATGACTTTTTACTAGATTTCGGGAAATTTACTAGATCCTCTAAATTTACTAGATTTTTTATTTTATTTTACTAGATCTAGTAAAATCCTACTGACGGTGGCAACCCTGTCTCTATGATGTTCTGGTCTTCCCCTAGCCCTGCTGGGAAAAAAACGAAAAAAAAGACGGGAGACAGATCATCTTTCAAAACCA
Organism: Artemia sinica; assembly: GCA_027921565.1. Classification (NCBI taxonomy): domain Eukaryota; kingdom Metazoa; phylum Arthropoda; class Branchiopoda; order Anostraca; family Artemiidae; genus Artemia; species Artemia sinica. The sequence goes on from CM051267.1 coordinate 51,099,913, forward strand.
GTTTCATATTTCATAGCCAAAAGACTTATTTAGTTTGACAGAATGCATTGGACTGCAGAAAAGTGATTTTTCCTTGTTGTTCGAGGAGGGGGACTGTAATTTCCCTTTTCAAGGATTTCAACCATGCTGATTCCAAAGGTACAATTTTCATTTTCATTTAACGCCATTTTCGAGGCATTTCAGACTTTTTTGTGAAATCACCATAAATTTCTTTCGCAATAAACTTTTACTTTTAAGACTAACCGAAATAATAGTTACCATTACCGAATCTGTGTTACATGGCAATTTTTTTTTCAATAGGTAGATTTTTAGTTTTTTTTTCAAAAAGTGTCTTTTAACTTTCGGTTACCAAGGGCTGTGGTTTGCTCTTTGCTAGGTTTCAGCTACCGCTGCAACCATGATTCAGAACACACTCAAGAATTTCGATCTATAAAAACTGGTTTCATGCTTCACAGCCACAAGACTTATTTAGTTTGACAGAATACATTGGACTCATATAATTTGGGCTATATATTTCCACATTGGGGGGTTTTGGTAAAGTAATGGACATAGTGAAGTTAGAAAACAATTCTTGTTTCATGATATGCAAAATAATTGAAGCTAACACATTTTACATGCAGACTTGCTATACTTTAACACCCCTCCCCCCCTAATATTCAAATATATCCCAACTTATATATGTCCAATGCATGCTGTTACTTGTGGCTATGATACCGGTTTTCTTACATTCAAATCAAAATTCTTGAAAAGTGTTCTGAATAAATAATAAATACCCCCTATCCTACTAAGAATAATAACTAGACACCGTTGGGTTGTGCTGGAGAGAGAGGAGAGCATGTTTAAAGTGGAAATTAGTGAAGCCCTAGGCTCCACCTTATCCCTCTCGTTAGGTTTTGTTGGTTGCCTATTATAGGCTTTTTTTAGATCTTGTTTTTAAACCACCTTTTTTTTTCTTATCACAAAACCGAATTACCAACCTCAAAACTAAATGTCCCAAAGTTCAAAAATGTAAAGTAGCAACAGATGTCCGTTTTCTTGGCAAATTAAACGTTAAATGTATAAAATGCAACCTAATTATTATATTCTTCGGCCTTGAGACCAGGCACACACATAGAGGCCTTTGTTCACGTGCATCCTTCACTCCTAAGAAAATTCAGGTACTTATGTACAAGGCCGTATCCAGGGGGGGGGGGTTACCCGGTTTGAACCCCCCCCTGAAATTTTTGACCGAGTCGGAAAATTAGTAAAACCTTAGTAAAAACTAGTAAAATTAGTCGAAAACCCCCCGAACAAAAATCCTGGATCCGCTCTTGCTTATGTATTATACCAAACACACTTAAGAAGTGATGTTAGGTGAATCATAATGAAATATTCCAAAACATGATGAAAATATATTATTTAAGTTGATATGATAATATAATTTGGGCTATATATTTGCACATTAGGGGTGGGGGTAATATAACCTAACCTTACCCCCACCACAGTCCCTAATGTGCAAATATATACCCCAAAGTACACAAGTCCAATGAATTCTGTCACCTGTCATTCGTGGCTATGAAACTAGTTTTCTCTGATCTTACATTCAGTAAATTTCTCGACAGTGTTTGGTATAATACACAAGTACTAAAATTTGACGTTTTTTAATTATTTCTATATTTTTTTCAATACAGTTTACCTAATATTGCTATGTTTACAAAAATATGCCCTCCCGGCCAGGCACTTTCTCAAGAATTTAGCTAAGGACCAAAATGTAAGTCAACATTTTTCAGGCTGGGGAGATTCGAAGTACCATGATAAAACAGTAATACTCAAGGTATGGCTTATCTTATTTTCTGACTAAAAAATTCCCATAGATAGTAATTTTCGGCCAGCAATCTAGGGCGAAAAAAAAATTGTCCCTGGATGGGGTAGTTTACAAGGAATAATTTAAGGGATTTTGGAACCCCTTGAGAGGGTATAAAAAGGGAGGTTTTGAATACACTGGGATAGAGGAGGATCGTCTTTGGCTGTGTTGGCCTGACACGGCTTGCCTCTGCAGAGAGTTGTTAGTAGCAGAACTGCTTCTAGAGTTGGTGGTGCCAAGTAAAAAATTGATTACAGCGCCCCTTCCAACCAAAATATAAGCAAAAAAGCCAAATCAAAGTTGTCCATCCTCCAGCTGCGGCACTCCCAAGCTGCATCACCTGGCTGCCCTCCACTCCCTCGGAACGGCGACGGTTTGTTGTACTCGTCTGATTAAAAAATAAAGTATCCAAATAAAACATTTTTCCGCTCCTTTTATGAGTTTCCATGAGGAACTACCTGCAGTCAGTGGTCCCATTAGCATACTAAGTACACAGATGTGACAGCAGTCAAATCAAACTGCCTAATACCTTTCAGATTTTGATCTTGCAGACGAGCCAGGCTTTTTCCGTCTCACTTGACATCTTAAATGCAGATGTTATGTGGAAATTTGTGTATTCATTAGCTTCTCAGATTCGCTGCCTGACAGCTGCTTAAAAATGCTAAATTACAAATTGGTTTTAACAAGGTCAACAAGTCTAAAACTTCAACATTTAGGAGTAATTGGAAAAATACGATCTTTATGATTTGTACAAGTTCAAAAAGCTGACTACAGGGAAATTTCTTACAAAATTTAAAACACAAGGTTAAAACAAATTCAGTTGGTCCGAGTTATTTAGCTTTCATTTAAATAATTGTTTTTACTACGATATATGGTTCCCCTCCATGTATCATAGTAAACATATATACCTTTTGCGTGTGGGATTGTGTGTTTTGAGTCCGTTGAAGGTAATAATGCATTATGTTGAAATTTTCTTATGTATTTGTCCCGTTTTGTATCTTCCCTTTTTTCATTGCCATAGAACCTTACTGAGACTATGTTGAATTGGTTTTGTTGTAAATTTATTGATTACTGTACACGCCCCACTCAATGCAAAATACAGCCCTTCGTATTTTTAATTTGATTTTGATACACTGAGGAACAACACAACGATACAATTTTCTACTTTTTTTTAATGATTTTTATAATAGTTTTTAATAATAGATTTTAATAATAGTTTTGGCTCTGTTTATATTATTTGCTGAGATAATATTTGGTAATGATGCTATAAATACCACTTTGACTATTCTGCATAAGCAAATGACGCAAGCGGTTGGAAATTTATAAACTTGTCACAACAATAAATTTTACTGATATATTTTCCTCGGTTAGAATATTTATTCCAATTCGCATATTTAGTGAAGAAAAACTGGCACCTTAAAACTATGTTTATTGAGTTCAGGTATGTAATACTGGAGGTAAATGTCCAGAATTTTTTTCATGGTTTGTACCCTCCCCCCCCCTTGAAAATAAACAAATTGGGCACCCATAACTCTTAAGCCAAACACGGCCAGACAAACGTTATTCTAAAGTAAACATCATAGTTTCAGAGCTCAAAAATATTCTTCATCTCTCCCCATTCCCACT
>CM051267.1:51103481-51123481 GCA_027921565.1 Artemia sinica
AAATGAGGAGATAATAAATTTGACCATAGAAGGGCAATCAACGTTAAAACTTGTTAAGGTTTTGAAAAATATGCGAAACATATAAATATGGGCTTAGGAAAGACTTATTTAAAAAAAAGACCGATTTTACTGAAAAAGCGAAAAAAGACTTGAAAAAAAACCCTTAGGCCTCATTGAAATAAAGAATAAAAAAAAAGGAAGAGTTCAAGTTGAAAATATAGCCAGACGAAATTAAAAGGAAAAGAAACTGAATGGAGTCAGTTAAACTCTGTTATACGCATATATTGAACTGACCGAACGAGACTAGTATGAAGATTGTACTAAATAGGTACAAAAAAAGAAGCATTAATTCTATGGAGCCAGCGTTACAGTGGTTAACGCGGGCCAAGATTAATAGAAATATTGGAGAAATGCTCCAAGTAGACAGGAAAAAAAATTTTGCTCTCTGATGTGGGAGTCGTTTTCAGAAAAAAAAGACTAACATGGCATGAAAAATTAAAAGAAGGCACATAATATCCGTAAGGACTTAATTTGAAGTTGAAACCTAAGACAAGACCACTAAAAGTGGGGAAGTTCAAGTGAAAATAGTCATTGTCACTTGTATGTCTAAAACTAAAATTACTGTGTGCCATGAAGGCGAGGTATTTTCTGCAGAAGGGCCACTTTTCTGAAAAAAGAATAGCCCAAGAGACAATTGTGGCCACAAATCAAATAGTGTGGCAATAATATAAATAATTAATTATTGTGTGTACAGGTTCATAATAGTCCTTTTAGCTGTAGCTGATGACAAAGAGGACCTGGAACCGTTATAAGGAGCTACCAGAAGGCAGCCCTGGTAAGCAAATCTTCAGAGTACAGGCACGAGTCAATTGATAATGCCCATAACAGGTATAAGGTGAACAGAAATATTTTTTTTTTAACTTATCAGATCTAAACTGTAAATGGAGCCTTATACCAAAAGGACATTAAAGCTGAAAAAAGAGAGATTACAGACAAAAACGTTATAAAACTGTCTCAAGTGCCAAAAATTCGAAAAGAATTAGAAAGCTCAACAGTCTGAAAAGTTTGAGCAAAGTCATGTATATGAACTATTGCCAAGCCCTTATATAGAGGCTAATCACAGTTATCAGTTATAGTGCATAAATCTTTTTTTTTTTTTTTTTTTTTTTTTTTTTTTTTTTTTTTTTTTTTTTTTTTTTTTTTTTGTATATAAATCTATATATAAATCTATTTGTTGGAGTTGCTTTTGTTTTGTAAAATATTTAATTGCAGTTAGGACTTATCATATAAATGTCTTGACGGACTTAATTAAAAGTTGTAAAAAGAACAAATATAAAATGTTAAAAATGTTATATAAATCTATATATAAATCTATTTGTTGGAGTTGCTTTTGTTTTGTAAATATTTTAATTGCAGTTAGGACTTATCATAAAAAGTCTTGACGGACTTAATTAAAAGTTGTAAAAAGAACAAATATTGCAGTGATTAAATAATAATATATTAGGGTACATAATTATTATTTGTTTTTAACAATTAAGTATCAGCATAACTTTGGTTAATATATATATATATATATATATATATATATATATATATATATATATATATATATATATATATATATATATATATATATATATATATATATATATATATATATATATATATATATATATATATATATATATATATATATATATATATACTATATATATATATATATATATATATATATATATATATATATATATATATATATATATATATATATATATATATATATATAATATATATATATATATATATATATATATATATATATATATATATATATATATATATATATATTTATATATATATATATATTATATATATATATATATATATATATATATATATATATATATATATATATATATATATATATATATATATATATATATATATATATAACCTAAACTATACAAGTAAATATAGTGAATTAAATGTTGAGTATTTGTGTTTTTTTTTTGTTTTTATATCATTCAAGAAGTATTCTACATTAATACTGCCTGTTTTGAAGTTTATACGACAACGACTTCTATAAAACCTTATATGCCCCTAGGGCATAACTTAAAACCCTTACCTTGAGGGTTGTGGGGGCGTGTACTCCTCAAAAACATATTTTCTATCTGGAAATCAACTACGCTGAACAAAATGGCTATCTCAAAATTTTGATTGGATGTGTTTGGGGGAATGATGGGCGTGGGGGAGGGATAGGGGCAAGTTGCCCTCCAATCACTTTTGACTATTTAAAAGGGCACTAGAACTGCCAATTTCCAATCAAATGAGCCCCTTCCGAAGTTTCTACGATGACCCTTTCCATATGAAGTGCCCTGCTCTAAAGGGAAAAAAATAATAAGTAGTACATTGTGCCAACATCGTTCTTATATGCCTTCAGGGCATAACTTAAAACCCTTGCCCTGAGGGTTGCCTCCTCAAAAACATATTTTCTATTTGGAAATCAACTACAATGAACCACATGGCTATCTCAAAATTTTGATTGGGTGTGTTTGGTGTAATGATGGTTGTGGGGGAGGGGGCTAGTTGCCCTCCAATCGCTTGCGACTATTAAAAAGGGCACTAGCCACTCCAATTTCCAATTGAATGAGCCCTTTTCGAAGTTTCTACGACAACTCCTTCGATATGAAGTGCCCGGGTATGGAGGAAAAAAAAAAAACACATTGTGCCCACATCGTTCTTTACTTAGGCAGCGCTAGCACGCTGCGTATGATTTCTGAACGTTTTTGAATTAATGCAGCTTTGATTTTGGCTCACCGTACATGAATAATTAAAACGAAATTCGCATATTAATTTTAATTTTTTTGGCTAATTGGCTTTCTCTATTTTTTTTTTTGACGTAACTTACGAATTAACTTACTTGACGAATTTCTATATTCGTATGTTTTATTACGTATATTAGAGAGTTCGATCCCTAGTCAATACCTGGCTCTTTACGCTAAAATTCGAATTTTGTTCGAATTACCGACCCCCTGAATCCCGAAGGCAGGTTAATTAGAATAGATAGCTCTTTTGAAACTACTAAAAAAACTTTAGCGTAAAGAGCGAGGTATTGACTAAGGGGCAAACCCCTCATATACGTAATAATTTCAGTTCTTTTTAAGTTTTAATGTTGCTTCTTGCTTTCAGTTGAAAAAAAAAAACTTGTTTTTTTATTTAATTTCTGATCGTTTTTTAAATAATGCTGGGAAGCCTGGCACCCCCTTCGTAGAACTGTCGCTTCCCCCAAGGAAATATCCTCCATGGAAAGATCCTCCCCCGTAACCCCTACTCTGACCCCGACCCCCCACTAGAAAAAAATTCCTCCTGAAAACCCCTGTATACTTCCCAATAACCAATACTATATGGGAACAATGGGCAAAGTTTATAACTTGCAGCCCTTCCCCTGGGAACAGTGGGGGATTAAGTCATCCTCAAAGACATATTAATTAGATTTTTGACTATGCTGAACAAAATGGCTATCTCCAAATTTAGATTGAATGACTTCGGGAAAAAAATGAGCGTGGGAGGGGCCAAGTTGCCCTCTAATGTTTTGGTAACTTGAAAAGGCCACTAGAACTTTTACTTTCCGTTCGAATGAGCCCTCTCACGATATTCTAGGACTACTGGATCGATACGATCACCCCTGGAAAAAAAAAAAAACACGCATCCGTGATCTTTCTTCTGGCAAAAAAAATGCAAAATTCAACATTTTGGCAGTTAGGAGCTTGAAACCTCTATAGTATAGTTCTCTGATACGCTGAATTTGATGGTGTAATTTTCATTAAAGTTCTTTACTTTTAGGGGCTGTTTCCCCCTTTTTCGAAAATAAGGCAAATTTTTCTCAGACGCGTACATTTGATGGTAAGACTAAACTTGATGACACTTATATATTTGAAATCAGCATAAAAATCTAATTCTTGTGATGTATCTATTGGTATCAAAATACCGTTTTTTAGAGTTTGGTTTTGAGTTATGTCTTATTTTATCTTCATTTCAAGCGATGCTAAAGCATATTTCTTACAATTTAAGACTGTATATTATCCACTAGTGGTAGCCTATTATAGTTGGTGAGAGCAAAATGCTGCTTGATAAATCAATCCCATATTTCTGAATGGTGTTCAATTACTTCTCGGTTATTAAAAAATATTTAGTTTTACCTTTATGTTTTTAAGATATTTTTAATTGTATACTGAAAGTTCCTAGTGTCACAACTGGTGTAAGACTATGAAAAACCTTATAGATTCGTTTAGTGTTGTCAGGTTATATCCACACTTTTGACTCTTAAATCACTAATCCTTTTTTTTTATGCTTGACTTTTGTGTTTTCAGTAAAGTGCTAGTTTTGTATAATGATAAAAGCATAGGGAAATATAATTAGTTGGTTTATTTGTACTAGTTATACTAATGTATGTTAAACGTGTTGTGAAGCAATAATTTTTGTCCGTTTTAAATTTCAACTTCGCCCTTTACTTCCCTCGAAAAAACTTTGTTTTTTTTAAATTAATTACAGTCTTAAGCAATCGGGTGGAAGTCTGATATGTTGATTGTTCTAGCTCCAGATATAATATGGGAGCAGATTATATGGCAAACATTTCAGCAGTATACCAGCAGCTTTCTTAATAAGAAGTTTTTGTTTTTTGTTAAGGTAAGACCCCGGAGTTCCCCTGGATCCTATAAAACGACTTTAAAATAGACAATCTTTAAGATTTGTAAACTTTCAATAAGGCGACTAACTCTTTTTTTTGCAGTGCTAGTATAGTCCTTCCATGCAGTTCTACAAGGCCCCCGTACAAACAGGTTTTTTCTAGTAGTTACAGGTCATTACACTCTTTGCCAAGAGGAACGTGTATGACTTGATTGGTGATTAGGATTTGAATAAAAGGAATGGTTTTCTTTACAATTCATATTAGTAAAAGAATTGGATTCAAAGGGAATAGTTTTTATTTGAGAGGATATTAGTGGAGAAAAAAAAATGAGTGGTGCATTTACACTATTGGAGATTAATGATGGAACCGACAGCAGCAGCAGCAACGATATACGAGTACCTAATGTAGCTGTGGAAATAACTGCTGGCTGTAGACTATGTCTTGAATGGGACACTATGTATGCTAGATATGTGATATCATTAAGCAAATTTAAGCAGGAGGAACAGCTGTGTTTTGCTGGAAAAGTAAATATTCTCCATATAAATAAACTTCGGTCAGCATTAGATGTTCTATCGAAATATATTGATGAGAACAAAATGCATCAGTGAATATTATTATTATTATTGTAATTATGTTCAATAAAACTGTTTCTAAATCAATGGTATTTTTTCTTTTTTTCTATAGTAGACTAGCGTATATTTTGAGTACAAAAAAGAGATTCTGATAGTCTGAAGTTGGTTGTGAGAGAGTTAGGACTCTAAAAAATGGATAGATTCGAGAAAGATCGAATCATGAGGAATCTAGTTCTTATGGAAAAGCGTTTGATTCTAGACGATGATTTTCTAGAGTTGTCTATTCAAAGGAAGATATTTTCTCAGGGAATGCTTGTCGATATAATGAAAACTAATTCTCCATCATTAGACTATTGTATGAAGCTTCTACATCGTGGTCCAAATGCATTTACACAATTTATTGATATATTGATCATGACACAGCAAAATGATATTGTGGATATGCTTTTAAACATAGTTTTTAGAAATTTAGGACCTTTTTCATAAGAAAGATGGTGCTCACGGATGATTTACTCCCTCTCTCTCTCTCTATCTCAGACAATTTTTTTGATGTTGCTAGCTCAGTTTCATTGTGGCAGTGAGAGCGTCAACACATGACAAAATGTTCCATACATGTCCACTATGTATGTACTCACTGGGCAGTTGGTCATCATGTGAGAATTGCACAATGATTGAGGAGTGTGATGAAAAGTGTAGATTATGCAACCCGTGTAAATTGCATAGAGGATATGCTGTAAAAATTAAAGGTTGTAATTCCTGTCTTGAAGAGGTGTGTGACTCTCATCCTAGAGGCCACCTATGCTCCAATTGTCATTATGAAAAATGTAAGCAGTGGGAGAGTACATATCCCGGTATGATTGGAAAGAATCCTAACCGTGATTTTAGTTTATTGCTACGAGATTGGTATCGTCGTGGTTTTAGATTGTTCTGGGAGGAGGAACCAGGTCAACGATTCAACTGTTGGAACAACAAGAGAATATGGTTTCTACGTCATTGCTGTGAAGACACTGGGTGTTATGATTATAAGCCCACTGATTTTTATTTGGCAGTGACAGAATGTGATTCGACACTTGAGGACACTGTTTGTGAAATTGCTTCAAATACACAAATTGAAACATGTGAATTCTATAGAATGAATGCGAATAGTATCATTGACTATACAAAGAGATATGACAAGAGTGAAGTCACACTCTACTGTAGAAAATGTGACCCTGACATTGCAGTACATCAGAATCAGTACACTGTGAATTCAAATAATCTACCTGCACTAGTTGTTGTCGACAAATACCTAGTAGTGGATGAAATCTAAAAGAGTAGAAAAGTCGTTTTATCATGTATATAATTTTTTTTTTTATTAATAAACAATTTCACATACATCTTTAGAACATTTTATTCTTAGGGCACTAAAATCAATATTAAATACACTTGTAAGTATATTCTCCACTAGAAAGTCGTTCAATTGAGGTAAGTCAACGTAGATGTTGAGAAACTGCTTGTAGGTGTAGCCACGACATCTGAACATGAAAAAGAGTAGTGCATGAAAGCCACATGTCTTAGTCGCTAAATCCTGTACTCTTCGTTGATTTTGAATAATGGTTTTCCCACTGCTTTCAATAAAGTTGCTGATGTATGGAACGTAGAATTTATACGATAGGCCAAGAGGATCAAAAAATTCAATATTCTTCGCTGTTTGAAAGATGCATAGCCAATGACCGGTCTTCAAAGTCGATGGACTGCTATTAACAATGATTAGGGTATTGTTAACACTTGGAATTTTTCAATGAAGTCCGAGGGTATGCAATAGGACTTGTATTGGGACATGTATGGATCCATACTAAATACATTGATTATTTGATTTGTGTTCATGGTGCTAGGTCTAGTAGAACACTGCCGTCGGGTGTGATTTCCCAATAGGTTTCAAATTGGCTCAGTGATATTAGCGTGATACTCTCTGTCAGAGCATTGGCAAATGTACACTCTAAACGTACATTCCCAGTTCGTACTATGCTCATATCCTGTGTGCCTGACAAATCCAAAACAATAACCCCATGATTTTTTGAAAACATTGATTCGGTTATTCCATTTTCAAATAGTTGAGAGTCATGATCTAGGGATTGCATGGTCAACTCGTACAGAGTTCTATAGGATTTTTTGTCAAATGATAGAGTGTACAGTGGAATACCATTCACTTTGCACACAAGACTAGATAGACCGAAAAAATTAAAATCATGGGGGGATTCAGTCCAGGATCCAACGGCACTGCCACTCTTCACAAAGGCCAAAGCCAATTTTGATGGGATTTCTCCATTGATAAACGATGAATCGCTATAGCTACGAGAACCGGTGGCAATGTGACGTTGATTGGTGATTGTATGGGGGACAAGAAGTTTAATGTTGTTACCATTGGCTCTTAGCTTTTCCACTGCCAATGCAACAGAGCTCATAACTTGTTGTTTTCGGACGTGGAGAATTGCCGATGTGATAATAACATTTGCATCGGGTGCTGCAGGAAGTGTTTTTCTCAGAATGAAATTCGATGGGGCCATCTGTAACTTTATGTCAATCTTGACATTGGGGGGTAGCCATTGGGATACATTGAATATCTCATGATTTAATTTTCCAACTAGATGATACTCCTGGGTCACTGCAGTAGTCAACTCACCGTCAGTATCAACACCTGTTCGATATTCATAGCCCAATGATTGTCCTCTCATCTCCTTGTACGCCTTTGGCGTCATCATCATAAATTGTATGTAGCTTGCATAGTTGGGATAAATTATTGCTGGTGCTCACCAATGTACCATTAATAAATACATTAATTTGTTTGAATAGGTTGTGTAGAATACAGTTTTCATAGGAGAGACCATCGCCGGCATTTGGAGTTGTATTATCTGACTTTTTCTTCACCACAATATTTAAATCAATAAATGTTGACGACAAATCAATGAAAATAGTCTTCATTGGAAAATATTTGAAAGTGTATATTTTCCGAGAGGGGCTGTTGGGGATGAAATTGTTCATAGTAGCCATACTTGACACTGACATCAACATTTTCAGCATTGAATAGATTCAATGAGGAAGTGATTGATGGATATGATTCCTTGTGAGGGAGATAAGTCATCTTAAGAGAAGAAATCCTTCTTTGATCTAACGATCTTTTTCTTCTTCTTCTTCTGCTGCTGCTTATTGGTCTTGTTGTTTTATTTCTCAAAGTCCTTGTTGATGTCCTTTGCTTCCTGCCTGGGTGGAGACTGATGAGTGAATGACGCGAACGCATCCTTTTCAATCCCTCCCCATTTTGTCGAGATTTTAATTGTTCGCCAACGGCTCTTGCTGAAGATCTAATATTTTCTTTAACACTCTCCTTGAAATTCTTGCCCGACCCCCAGTCCTGTAGTGTGGAGGCAGCAAAATTTGATGCAGCAGGTACAAGATATTTTCTGGCAAGGGGGTAGTGCAGAACGAAATAGCCTAGCAAACCAGCTACCAAGACCATAGCCAGACATTGTAGTACGCCCCTTGTAGTAGTCCAATCCATTGCCTATTTGACGTGGACTCAAAGCACCAACATAACAGTCAATATCGGGACAGACAAATGGAATTCTTCTATTGTTCATTTTTTAGGTGATTGTACCGTCTTTGTCGTTGACAATAGGTCGAAAATGACATGTAATCACTGCTAGGCCTTTTGAAATTGCTATTGGATCACCTAATTCGGTTCTTAGTGTTAACTGACAGAGTTCCAAATAGGAAGTGTTTACGGGAATATACTGAAGATGCTTTATATTGTAGTGGTGAACATGTTCTTGATTGGTTTTTCGTTCAAGAACTCGTAGGAGGGGAACATTTGAATTACCACCCGAGATGTTTCCACAAATGAAGCGTAGAGAAATATACAAGTGTCCGTGGAGAAGCTGGGTGCATAGTCTGCATAGATAACTTGGTCACTACCACTGAAATTTTCTGTCCTAATAATACGTTTTTTAAAACCAAGAACCTCACGTAAATTCTCATTGAGGAAAATTCTTTCATTCTCAAATGGATTGGTAATATAAATTCTCCTTTGTTCTGTCGAGTAATTGAAAGTGAAACCACCTTTTTTTCGACTTGCAATTTTTTTGTTGATAACTCGACACAGTTCATGCATGTTATTGTATTCCCTGTAGGGGATGTTAGCAATAGGGTACTGATTAGAGTCAAAAGTTGCCATTGCACCTTCATCACCGAATTCAAACGGTCGTATTTTTATTTCATATTTACGATCCTTTCTCAGGATGTCATAGGTATTTTTGAGAATACAGTCGACAAGGGCCACTTCATATGCACCGTCAAATTTGATGGCGGGTGAGAGTTTTGTCCAAAAATCACTTGTCCTATTCAAGTCATTGTAGAGAGGATCGGAAACGTTGGACATGAAAGTTACATAGAAATCATTGGGCATTGTCAATATCTTCAACACCAATCCAAGAATCAAAATCAGAGTTGTATCCTAGCCAGCGAACAAGTAACTGTTTCTTACCCCCGCGAGTACGTGTCTTTAATATCTTTTCAATTTGATAGATTTCACTAGCATTTTTAACTTTTTGCAATTCATAGTCATAAAAGCCGCCGAGAATCTCTTCATCTTTGGTATCACGCAGGCGATAAGTTATGGGTTTAGTGTCTAGGATTTTTGCCACTTTAAAAAGTTCAGTGGACCACAAGTAATTCCCCTTTTCAAAAACATTAGTTGTTCTATTAATTCGAACAGTATCACCAACCTTGAATTTATTTTTCTTCTTGACCTTTGATTCATTGGAATATTGTTTAAGAAAGGTGTCAATTGTATTATGATCCGAATGATGAACTTCCGTTGGTGTAGAGTTGGACAATGATTGATGAGGTCGTTGATTATAAATCAACATGATTTTATCTAGATCATGAATAAAAGCCGGCGTATTTTTCAATGTACAATATCTTGAAATTAAAAGTCGAATAGTTCTTATCAATCGTTCGGCCAATGCAGCCTTTATAGGACTGTGCGTATGATAGAGCAGTGTACTATATTTCTCTAGTACTTTTGCAACATGAGGATTAACAAATTCACTACCGCGATCCGTTTGAATTTTTTTATATGAATCCTTTTCGAGAATACTTTCAATGGCCTGAGCAACTTCAACACCTCTCTTTGATCGCAATGGAATTGCATATGCATAGCGACTAAAAACACTGATTGCAAGTAGAATGTACTTGTACGGTGTATTGTGACGTCTTTGAAGCTCATCTAGAGTCAGGAGATCTGCTTGCATTATATCCAATGGGTAAAAGGCTTTAGTTTTTCGATATTGATTGGCACGAAGTCTATGATTTCTATGCAGAGTGTAACTTGGTTCATTTTGTAGATAGTCTTGTACACTTTTAGTGCGAACACCCGTGACTTTGGAAAGAGTTGTGGGGGAACTTAAACTCCCCGCCTCGCCAATATTTTCATAAACACCTTTCAGAACTTCAGCCATTTCGCACGTAAACACGTTGTGTAACGTCCGCTACCCTTTTGTATACTGGCTGCTGCTGGTGGCGGAGACGTTGACTTGATACGTCTTCGCTTTTGTCTAGCTATCAGTGGTGTGCTAGTATTTTCCAAAATTGATTTAAAATCTTCTTCTGCTTCAAGTTCATCTTTTAATGTTGATGATGATGCACGTTCATTTAATTTTTTTAGAATTTGTCTATTGCCAATAAGACTTTTGGGGAAGTTTAATGTATTTAGAAAGTTGTATAGACGAGTGTCAAATGATAATAGTCCTTTACGATTTGTAACCATGTCATACATTAAATCAAGTAGATTATAGCTCTTGCCCTGAATTATAATCCTTTCCCCATTGCTCTCAACTTGAATTTGATCACTTTCCAAGAGATAGATTAGGAGTCGTTTACTTTGTTCACGATATGAGTGGGGCATTAGATTTCCAATTTTCAATACAATTGAATCCAATTCCTCCTTCTTTAATTGTGTTCCAGCAGCAGCAGCAGGAGACTCTTGAGGAGATGATTCTTTTTTGGATCAGCAGCAGCAGTGGGCTTTGATCGATAGTGTTTGTCCACTCGGCGAAGTGCATCTTGAAGTAAAATCAGTTTTTTATCATCATCAATAGTTTCATTGTCGAGGAATTTACTCAGATTGTCCTCAAAGTGTTCGACGGGTGAGAGAGCGAGTTCTATTGGAGTCAATTTATAGGGTTTTGCCATTCTCACTAGAGAAAACTGTTTACAAGTCCTGCAATTATTGGCAGTAAAAGTGTGAAAAAAGCTACCGCCCGCCTGAAGAAGTCGTTTCC
The DNA here is from genome assembly GCA_027921565.1 of Artemia sinica. NCBI lineage: Eukaryota > Metazoa > Arthropoda > Branchiopoda > Anostraca > Artemiidae > Artemia > Artemia sinica. The sequence goes on from CM051267.1 coordinate 51,115,058, forward strand.
TTTTAAAATTCTTTCCTTTCTTTTTAGAGGCCAATGTACGTACAATGGAACGATGTTGCTTTGCCTGTTGCTTAACTACTTCTGGTAGTTGAACATTACCCTCGGTCAAATTTAAACAAAGTTCAGATATTAGATTAATGAAATCATTGTCAATACCATGTTTGAGTATTGCTTTTCTAAGCTGAGGTTTTGAAGTGCTTAGAACTGAAAACAAGTGTCTATTTTCATGTAGTTTCTTCAGTGTCATGATAGCGACTAATAGGTCTTTTTAGTGTTCACCGGGAGATATACTGTAATTTCATTGTCGAAAATATCTGTGACTACACGCAGATCCTCGGGTGTATTTTGATTAAGATCCAGCAGGATATAACCGTGGGGTTTATTAGTTGCCTGATTGTATGCTGAGAGTAGAAATTTAGGGGCACCTGGATAGATTTGTTTATTGAGGGTTATTAGCGAGCTAGAATCACGAACAACTCTGTAGATGATATAGTAGGTACAGTTCAAAGCAAGTGTTCGCATACATTTGCTCTGATGAAAGAGATTGTGTAGAACCAGAGTAACGGAAATCTGTTCATGATGAGAGCGAACAGTGAACAATTGCAACATTTGCTGGGACCATTGTTCAATGGATTCAGCCAGATCGTCAATGATCAGCCAAGAGTTTGGTTCAATAATGTTGAAAACATCAAGTCCCTGTATGAACTGTATCTGCATCGATCCCATGGCAGCAGCAATTGCTTTTATTTTATTGTACGACTCCTGCCAAATACTATAGCAATAGTAGATTTTTTTCGGCTTTTCCACAAACATTTTATCACAATTTTTAATTATTTTAGTTAAGAGTGTTGTTTTGCCCGACATTGAGGGCCCACACAGAAACGATCTGAATGGTGTTTTAAATTGATACATGTTCCTTTCAACAGTTCACCTAGAGAACAACTAACTGTAGACCCTAATTGTCTAATGACTAAATAATTTCCCTACTACTACTACTCGGTTCTTCAAGAAGACAAAGACAAAGAATCATATTTTTTTCTTTTATTATATGCAGAAAAAAAAGTAACAATACATTGAAAAAATACACTTTTTTTTTTTTTTAAATTTATTCATAATAAAAAAATACAACAACATCATTTACATAGGTACAAACAGATAAAAAACACTTTTTTTTTACAGAGAAAAAAAAACATTAAATTAGAGAGAGAGCACTTGAAAAAATAAATTTTTTTTTTTTAATTTATTTATAATAATAAAATACAACAACAACATTTACATAGGTACAGAGAAAAAAAAACTTTTTTTTTTTTTTTTTTTTTTTTTTTTTTTATAGAGAAAAAAACATTAAATTAGAGATGGCACTTGAAAAAAAAAAAAAAAAATCTGCTCTAAGTCCAAAAAAAGAGATAACTTTGGTGACGGTGCGCCTCCCGCGCTGGCGGCGGCGGCCCCCCCCCCCCCCCCCCCCCCCCCCCCGGCCCCCCCCCCCCCCGGGCCGCGAGGCCCCCCCCCCCCGGGCCGCGAGGCCCCCCCCCCCCAAAGGTTTTTAGGAAATTAGTTACAGGACTTTATTTAAACCGAGACTTTCACGGTGGGCAGTACATTCGGTCCGGTCTGAAGTTAAATAGTGTCCAAGGGGGAGGGTGGTCACACCATCTTGACAAACATAGACCTTGTCGGAAATGGTACTCATGGCTATTTTCTCTACATTTACAGTATAGTTCTTGTACTTCAACGAACGAATTGCCAACAATTTGGCTCGTGGAATTGTATTTTCAGTAATACAATTCCTGTAAATGTCCATATTGAAATTCTTGTCCACATAGCGCGTGGGTACTCCTTTGCAACGTTTCTTGATTTCCTCGTCGTGTGTCTGTATAAAGTACACCTTCGGACCTACAAACATACCACGGGAAATCAAGTCGCTACCCGTTCAGATTTTAAAAATAAAAGTTGATTGGGCGCCCGACGTTTTACTAGCTCAGGGTAAAGACCAACACTCCAATTGGTGTAGTCCATCCGTGAGCTGATAATTTCACCGTGCGCCAAATCATCAATTAGATTTGATGTTTTTACTTTGAGCAGTAGAGAATCCGTGTCACCGTAGCAGACCTCTACTTGCCCCTTTTCCGGCCATTGTACCCTAGCCACATTGTAGTAGAATTCCAACATGAGCTTTTTTGAGATCTCCAAGATAGCACTGCCTGCTGCAATATTTTTATTCAGGACAATGCGTCTTTTTTTCCTATTCAAAAGTACCATGTCCGGGCCAATGATTGTAAAGGAAGTGTAATTGGGATCGGCAATAATTCGAGCACATTGTTCTGGATCGGTCACAACGTCGCAACGATTCCTATTACGAACACTCTCACACATTTTGCCGAAAGCCGAATTTAAAATGAGTTTATAAATTTCTTTTTCAGCTTTCGTCTGTGCTGCAGAACGTTTGCCGACAAAAGTGTCAACAAACGTTTTCAAATAAGGTTTTTGACTAAATTCGAGTGCTCGGTGAACCTTTGTGACGTTGAAACCATTGTTGCACATCCATTTTAACGCTACATGATGTACAACTATGTTTTTTTTTTCGGCAGAAGGTCAGCAATAAGTTTTTGTTTTGAAGGCGCCCAATGCAATCCGTCCACCTCGACTAAACGCCTATTGCGAGGGCTCAAAGAGTCCTTAGTCACAGGTCTATTGATGCACGGGAAAACAAAATCCTTTACCGAATCGTGAAGCTCGACTGGTATCTCTCCATCAATTTCAAAAAACCATCCAACCGGTCCATTCTCCTCAACACTGTCAATGTTGGGGAAATGGGGAGCTTGAGGGTCATTGAGCCATTTATAGTCGCCGCAAGGTAGTGCATAATGGGACATGGCCGAGGGGTAGAGAGAATTCATATCGAGGAAAACTGCATTTGATTTTGTCCCCGTCTTCTCCCCCGTTGGATCGGTTTCCAAGATACGGTCTCCGTGAAAAAACAAAACCCCCCCTCATTGACCTCTCGATGAACAGATGCTGATCAATGTCAGTGATCAGCCCGATTTTTTCCCCACTAATTTTCAGGATGAGGTCCATCACTAGATGAGGCGAAGAAAAAATATACCCCAAATCAAGATTAAACTCCTCATAGATTTTATCCGTATTTTTACACATAATGTCTAACAAAGTTAACACGTCACTCGACAAATACAGCTTGCAGTAGTCAAATCCATTTTTACACCCTCCCGCTGCCCAAACTTTTTTAGCAAAACTGTATTCCTCGGGGGTGCAACTACGATCGTGAAGACTGTCGTAAAACGATTCAATACAAGGAATAGCCTCCTCGGCGAATCTCGACATGGAACAATAAAAGTCATAAGGATAGATGCCCTTGACCGTTAACAAATCATATAAATCATTTGGAAATCGTTGCTTGAGAAGGGGGAAAGCATTGCTGCCGTCATCGTTTTTTCTGCACTTGAATTAATTCGCTCAATGATTTGGGAAAAAAACTGTAGGAATCTAAAAAGCGAATTTTATTCGTGTACTCAACACCGGCTTCAACAAATTTCCACATAAATTCAAAACAAGCAACTTTTCCGATGACTTAGGTATGATTTTGTACGTAAAGCTGTCTATCACCCATGCATCATCATCCACTGTTCGATTTCTTTGAAGATGTGCCAATGCAGGTAGCACAAACTTCAGATCGTAGTTAGAGTTATGTATAAAAACCGGTAGAAAAAGTTGTTGTTTAATTTTTAAATTACATGAATGTGAGCCCACCCCGAAAGTTACTTTTCCCGTTGAATTGGGGTCAATAAGGTGATCGTGGTCCTGCACCGCGTCTTTTGGGGCAAGGGCACCCCTACACACCCAGCAAATTGTCCCCTTTTCCAACGCAATTGCTCTTTATCCGACAATGTCATCGGATAATTAGTATGACGTAATCGTGAAATTGCCCTGTTTGCCGTTTTTATTAAGAAACCAATAGCTTTTCCATACTGCCCTCCTCGTCCATAGTCAAAAAAAACTCTTCCAATTGCATTTTATTGTTGGCATCGCGACGGGCATGTGCGTAGGAACACGCAACTAGTTTGTGTTCCTTGACTATATTTGGCCTTGATGGGTCTGATACCTCAACCAGTCTTGTTTCACAATCCAAAGACATTTTATCAGATTGTAGAAGAGAATTTTGAAAATTTTTAAATTGTAAAATGTCTTTGCCTTCTGCCGGCATTTCTATTCTTTGATTTCCGTGAATTTTGCAATGCCCCATGTGATCTGAAAAAGTTCGCTCAGATCTAAATGAGGAGAGGCACATGGGGCAATAAAAACATTCTCCTCCTTTGTTCTTGCCTTGACATAGGAGTCGACTTATCGCCGTAACGGGGAAAAAATGACCATAAGAATTTACATCTTTGGGAGGCTGGTAAATAACCCATACCCAATTTTTAACATTTTCCACCCTCGGTGTCCTCACTGAGTACAAAACCCCTTTTTTATTCGGTTTTTTCCCCCCATCTACAAATTCTGTGTCATACTGGAGAACAACTACTCCCACCCCAAGATTTTCATTTGCTTTCTCGAATATGCTTATTTCTTTAAAGGACACCGGATATTTTCCCTCTAAACAATCAAAATTTACTTTAGGGAAATTTTTTCCACCGTTGCGAGCAAGTTTGTCAAGATTTTTCATTGTTGATTCATTTTTTAATGTCCTATGGGCCGCTGCTAAAAATGCATACTTAAAGCATTGAAGTCCAGTGTCAAAATTAAAACCCTGAACTCCTTTGGTAGCCGACAAATCTGGGTGGCATTTTATTCCTTTACCCCTCCCACCCCTTAAAATAAAGTTTTTTTTAAATCTACTGAGATTCAGATCCATGCATTCAATGTATAAAAATGGTGGAACCACTCCCCCTCTCATTAAATGTATCCAAAGTTGAAATTAGTTTATTTACCCAGTTGAAAAAGTTGTCTTCAAAATCGTTTAGACCTGGGTAAAAAGTCTGGTTCCCCGTCGAAAAATGAAAAAAAAAATGTCCCCAGATGTCCCCTTTTGTAAAAAAAAAACTTTTTGGTTCACTGATGCTTTAATCCCCCCTGACCTCCCCATTTCTGGATCTGAATATCAATAAGTGCTCGAATTTTGTCGATATAGCTATGGAGATTTTTCACGGGGTCAGTTAAAATATTGCCAGCGTTTCCTCGGGAAGGCTAAAATCTACCCTGTATGTTTGCAAATGACCTAGAGCAGATTCTAACAGATAAAAATCAGGCAATTCCGGGGACGTAGTACTGTTTTCATGTCCTGACCCTGTTTGTTCAATCACATTGGAGGGATGTGGCATGAGGTCCCCTAGCACATATTCCAATGTGTTTGGGGACAATTGGTCGAGCAGCCTGTATTGTCCTCTGATGGAATTTCGTTATGAGACCCGGTTCAGATTTACTTGTAACATCATCATCTAAATATTCACGTATGAAACTATCTGTCCACACCGGATCCTCAAACATGTCAATATCACAGCTTAAGTCATCCAGGCTGGCCATTTCCCCAAAAACATCGTTAAGGAAGCCACTTTCCCACTCCATATTCTCTAGGACCAGTGTAGCTTCATCCCTGAACTCTGCTGGTGGTGAGAGAATTGGTCCTGTAAATATACTTGCATCATCACTCAATGGTGCTGCCGCTGGGGGTGCTATATTTTTAATCTGTAGAAAAAAAAAAGTTTTTTATTTTTTATGTAAAATAATCATTTTTTTTTTTAGTTAATAAACTTTTGTCAATTTCTCATAGTCATTGTCCCACCACCTGAACAATTAAAAGAAGAAAAAAAAAGTTACATTGCCTTATGTCTTTCATAATGTCAACTGAACATGTTAAAAAAAAAAAAATTTTTTTTTTTGTCGGGGAAAATTTAGTCTTATTCTTATTAGAAGGGTAAGTTCGAACAAGAGAATGATAGAAAAAATTAATGGTTTTATTCCAAATTTTTTTTTTTAAAATAAAAACGCAAAATATGAGTCCAATTCAATTCTTTGAGCTTCTTCATTGTAACTGTTAATGAAATTGGACCATTGTTCGACTGATGCAGTATGTTGTACGAGCAGTTGCTCCTCGGCTTCAGTTAAAGGAAACGAACTCCATATGTCGGAGCTCGGTGGTGCTACCTTCTCAAGAATCCGTATTTTCCTCTGTCTTTTGCCAACGGATTTTTTCGACCTGGGCTAAATAAATACTGGTAAGAGAGAAGAACTTTTTTCTCCGTCCATATCAACAATTAAAATGTTGGATGGTTCCCCCCCCCCCCAAACCCCCCCCCCCCAAACCCCTCCCAGGGAGAACCCTTGGGAAACGGGGGGGCTTCCTTCGAGGTAGGAGGATCGATACCCTTTCCGAGTTGGAGGGGTATCGGATTTCACAACACTGTTCAAATAGTCTCAAATTCTTTTCTTGAAAACACCTAAGTGTTTCAATGAAATGGCCAAAAACAGCTTCATCCAAATAATGTTTCTTAAAATTGCTGCGAAGACATATTTGGAAATTGTCAAAAAACCTTTTTTCCCTGTGTAAATTGAAGATATGTATCTTGCTATTTAACGTCCAATTTGCATGCGACCCTACTTAGAATTCAAAATCGGATTAAAAGGCGATGGTAGATCTGATAAGTATGACGGATGTATTCAATGCATTAGGGACGAAAATACCAGTCTAAAAGTGCGTGTTAACTGTACGGTAGCAATTGTTTTCAAATAGTTAGTTTTTTTTGTCTAAAAGGAATATTGTATTAGAATGCATCTTAGTTATAAGTTACGAGGTAAGGTTTTTTTTATATTTAGAAATGCATGATAAGCACTCCATAAATATCGCTAATTTGGTTAATGAAAGAAAATTAAATAGCTTAAAAACAAATTTTAAGTTTTTAAAAAGCTATGCGCCTGAGAAAATTTTGTCTTATTTTTTTGAAAATAGGGATAGAAAAAAAAAATATGTATATGCTTACAAATTCTAACTGGTCTTCTATATCTGAACTCCTTTGTAATACTTGAGGGGGTTTGCCATGGAGCCAACGCAGGAGTCAGAGGGTTCTGTCGCTATAAGTTGAGTGCTTGATGCATGATCGTGTGTAACTTTTCTAGCGAATTTGATAACAGACGCTCTTGTGGGCTGTATTAACGAAGGTTCGCCATATCTAGCTTTCTTCTCGGAAGGAGGATTATTGCACGTCTCTTCTTCCTTAAAAAAAAAAGACAAAAAAAATTTAGCATGTAGCAAAAATGCATTTCGGGTTTTTGGAAAATAATTTAGTTTATTTTAGACATCTTGATTTCAAAATCAGAGGTTTTGATAGTGAGATGGAGGACCTTTTATAAACTGCCCCCCCCCCCCTCTCCTCCTATGTCCATGCTTCCGTGACTGTATTTGTAAATTCAAACTTAAAAAGCAGTATTTGCGTTCCTTATTAAACAATATGGAGAAGAATTGCATATGACAGTCAAGTAAAACTATCAGATTTCAATCAAATGTAGACATAAATAGAAATTTAAGAAGTGGAAAAGTTAATTAGCACGGCTCAGTCAATCCCTCTTATGAGATAATTAGGTCCGTTAAATAAAAAGGATAGCTAACAATGTTATTTATTAAATAGGGTTATAAGGTAACAAATTTTATTTTTGAGGAAATGGGGGGTGAGGGTTTTGAAACGCATTAAATTTCAGGAAGAGATCTTCAATGCAGACTGGTCAGGAAATATTTTCAAAAAAACATCCCTAAAAAACCACTGATCGTGATAGAAAAAAAAAAAAAAAATCACACTGTAATAAAAAGGAAGCTTTTTTGTAACAATTAATACATTAAAAGAATCAACATTTTATTCTAATCCCAATTTACCGATTGAAAGCTAAGCACTTTTTTTTTTCAAAAACATCCTTAAAAAGGCCGCTGATCTTGATAAAAAATCACACCATAAATGCAGACTGGCCTGGAAGTATTTTCAAAAACATCCCTAAAAAAAAAACACTGATCTTGATAAAAAAGGAAGCTAATAATGCGAATATTTTTTACTCACCAGAAAAAGGTTAGAATTATCCATTTTTTCAATATAAATGTTTTTTACAAAAAATGCTTGTAATCTCGAATATAAACGATTCGAAACTGATGGAGAATCAAATATGGAACCTGATTATATACAAAAAATAATAGGCGAGTAAAAAAGAAGAGACATCGGTTTTTTGAACTAAAAAAGACATTGAACTTTGAAATTGCGCAAGTCCTCTTGGCAAAGACCTATAGACCTTTTTTGTACAGGGGCTTTGGCAAAGAGTGTGATGACCTGTAACTACTAGAAAAACCTGTTTGTACGGGGGCCTTGTAGAACTGCATGGAAGGACTATACTAGTGCTGTTGTTTTGTCTGTTTTTATTTGGGGGGGGGGC